>CM055102.1:38624120-38753013 GCA_029204225.1 Diphasiastrum complanatum | reverse complement strand
TCAGTAAGCTATCTAGGCAACCTATTCAAAGTAGACATGAATGAGTTTTTTGAGTTTGGGCATGAAAAATTAAAATTTCCTTTTTCAACGCTCTAATTACAATATGGTTTTCTTTCATTTCCAGCCCCTAACTATTTATTCACCTTTAAGAATACACATGTTCATAGCAAAGCTTGTCATGGTCTTTCAATCATCAGCTTGATATACAAAAATATGCATTGCAACTAGTAACACGCCGAGTCTAAATGAGAGCGCAAGTCTCCAAGATTTCTGAGGCGCAACAAAAAGAGTTCTAATTTGCATTAGTATGGCATTAGTTTCTCCTTTAACCAAGTCAAATGCCTAACATATTATGCCAATTATTGAAAATGGCATTTCACACCAAGTTATTTGTAGGGTAGGTGCTAGAAGAATTACTAGTTTAGGCAAATGCAACTTGTGACTTGGCCATGAAGCAAATAAGCCTCTCTCTCTCTCTCTCTCTCTCTCTCTCTCTCTCTCTCTCTCTCTCTCTCTCTAGATTTTGATTGAGCACCTATTTTTGGATACTTTGGAAATGGATGTTATGCAAGATGAGCATGATCTAGTTTGTTCATAGGCTTTTGGGTAAGTCCTTTGAACATTCAAAATGTGGTGCTCAATAGGTGGCTTAAATAGGTGTGTTCCATTGTTAGTAAGATGAACGATTTCAAGCATGTTTACTATTCTTGGACATTTTTTGGATGTATTTGAGCTTCTGCACATGTGATTAATATTCAAGGCATAGGAAAGATCAATTCAACCTCGAACATTCCACATATGTTTTCAAAAAAATTGGTGTAGATCTACCTAGTCAATTTCTGAGATTTTTTTTTTCATTTCGTGCCATGTTCATAAATAGTAGATCGAGCTCCAAAAAACCTTGAGGTAAAGGAAAAACATGTCAACCACTAGGCCACACTTAAGGGACAATTTCTTTATTGAGATTTATTTCCTCTCTTGTATATCCTCATTGCGATGCTAAATGGACTAAATTCAAACTTGGAGGACCTCACTAGCATGCCACTTATTTTTAAGTTGCAAGAGTCAAAATTGAATAAACATTAGTTTGTATGGATAAGAGTAGGAGATTATCTTCCACTATGAGTGCAGACCTGATGCATCATAATGGGCACCTCCAAGAGTCATTCCTAGTCACATAATAACCCTCAACATATTTTGTGGTTAAACACCCCAATATAATGCAAAAATACAAATGAATTACATCATTCACAGTGACAACTAGCAAATTTTAAAAACTATTGCAAATTTAAAATCACATGTCATTTCCAATTATAGTATTCGTGCATGACTTCAGTAAGAGAACAATTCTTGGCATATTGATGTTGGCTAAAACCTTGCTTGTCGGTGCGGTGACATGCTTGGAGCCTTGTGAATAGACTTGTCTTTCTTACTTCCATATGAAGAATATGCTTCTTTTTCCATTGGTATGTACTTTGATCTTGCCTTTTTACTCCATTTGCTTTACCCCTACAATTGCCTTTGATGAGGAAAGCTTCATTATTACATTGATGTTGGGAGATGCACTCTCCCTTGTCTTTATCTTGGCTAGATGATGCTCCTCAACCACCAAGACACTTTGCAAGTATTCTAAGGACTCATGTCCCCATAGCCTTGTCCAAATACATTGAGGAGAATTTAAACAAGTTACCCCTCTTTGACAACATAGCCTATATGATATAGCTCACCATTAAGAGACTTGACTATTAAGGCATATGCATGAGCAAATTTTTCATCAAATCTACAACTGTGAATGATTTTATTCCTCAAGTTTAGCATCCTTTATGTATTCTTGGATTCATAGGTTCTTTAAACAATATCCATAATCCTATGCATCATTTATTATTGTTGATGTCATCAACTCCTTGAGGAGGTCATTGGGCACATTCACATTGATGATTTGTAGACCAAATTTGGCTCTCTTATCATACTCTTCAATCTCTTGTGCTGGTTAAGATTATAGCTCAACACCTAGCAGTATATCCATCAAACCAAAAGAAAAACAAAAAATGATTCCATACTTATTCTACAAATACAGCAGTTTCTAAAAGAGAATCGATCACTTAATATACTTTTTAAGATAATAATAGCTTGAGGAGTCATGAAGATTGTACTTGAGTATAGTTCTCAATCAAACTTGATGAAAGCTTAATAGAGTGAAATAAAACCTAATTTGCTTCACAGACACTTTCCAATTGTATTAAAGACTATTTTTTGAAACAAATCAGATATTGACAAGATTTAGAAGACATTTATCGCAAATCTATACATGATCTCTTACACTACCTGACAAATAAGGATGTATTGTAGTAAATTTTGCACAATTACTATAGTAGATATATGATTCATAAGCCAAACCTCACAATCAAAGCAAGCAACTAAAGAAATAGAGCCAACTATCACATCTATGTTGAAAAGAACAATAAATATCGCTTTAAGTGTCATCAAATTATGGTACAAGGCCTACATCAAGGATCCTTCAAAGATCCATTTATGGTCCTTACTACTATACTTTCAACATGGTATCAGAGCCAAGTACAAGGCTATTGATCAGTGTTTAAGACTAATCTAGTGTTAGCAAGTTTTTGGTGCAAAAAGCTAGTATTGGAAGGGTGAGCTGGTATCCTGGAATTGGTGAGGGGATTTGATCCCAAACTTCTTGTGGATCAAAATCCATACTGTTTACACGTCTGGGAAACTCTGAACCAACATTTAAACCCCGATATTCATTGGATCACTATAATTTCATCTAGAGTCAGTTTGATGTAATTTTTGGTGCAAATCCTAGAATAAGCTACCAATATCACTTGCCAATAATTAGTTTTGGATTTGATTCATGATAACTAATTAATTAAGGCTGAATTCAGGCCCTCTTAAAGTGAAAAAAAGGTCTTGAAAGTACATCAAAGTGAAAGAGAGAGGTAGAGTCATTCTATTGTCCAGAAGTAGCCAAGATTGGCAAGATTTGCTTGAGAGTAGTTTTTACTTCATCTTATCTTCATTCCAACCTTGTGAGGGAGTGATAGAACTGTGATTACAAGTCCATCTATTGGATTAGAAATCAAATTTGAGTGGAACATTGCAAGTTAGAAACCTTTGTGAGTTTCAAGTTCAATCAAGTCTATATCTTGTGTGTAGAATTTCATTAGTAAGATGGGACTCATGGTGCTCCAGGATCTTTATGAGTTTCTAATTGATGATGAAGATGAACCTCTAGGTGCACAGGAATTAGTCAGATACAAGAAGAGATCCAGGGTAGCACTTCATTGTGGGAAAATGAATGTGAGCAATGATCCTCTAAGGGAAGTATCTTCATGTAAAAGTGAAGAGGCTTGGAAATCTTTAAAATCAATCTATGAGTCTAGTATCACTTAGAGGGTTCTCATGCTTAGGAATCAGATTCTGCAAAGCATGAAGAGGAGTGATGAGAGTGCACAGGATTATGTGATCAGAATCATGTCTCTCAATAGGGAGTTAGCTTCCATTGGAGAGAAGATTCAAGATGGAGAGCTTGTTCAGATTGTCCTTAATGGTCTAGGGAGTGGCTTTTCTAATTTGGTACAAAGCTTTGCAATCCAAAACACTTTGCCCACTATATAAAAACTTCATAGTGTAATAGTGGCTGAAGAGTGCAGGATGATGCACACCAATGCAAGAATGAATTCTATGTCTTTGCAGGAAGGTGTTAAGCAAATTTCTCATTCAAAGGCAAGAAGAAGACCAATGGCAAGAAAAAGCACTTAAAGGAGACCAAGGAAGAGGATGATGCTTCAAACTCAAAGGGTAAGATCTAGGACAAGTCCAAATTCAAATTTTTATTTTTGTGGAAGAAAGGACATTTTGCATCAGAATGTCTCAAGAAGAAGGCACAAGAGAGCAAACAAAGCAACATTGCACATCAGGAGGAGGAGGAGGAGGAGGAGGAAGAAGAGTCATCTTTGATGATTTCCAACAAACCTCCATCATCCAAGAGTGTCAAAAATTGTGAACTCTTGCAACTTTGTCGTGACACTAAGCAAAGTGACACGAAGTGAAGGTCGAATGGCGAACAATTTGTGAAAGTCAACGTACCTCAAAAACCGTAAGACACGAAACGAAGTGAAACTCGAAGGTCAAATGATTCGCGAAAGTCAAACATGGCTCCAAAACCAAAAGACACGGCACAACACGAAACAAAAGAAAATGAAAGAAAATCTTTCCCACTGCCAGCTGGTAGCTCAATGGGCATGGAGCTTTGAACTTCACGCTCAACTGAAACAGATAGCATTAATAGAGAGTAACTAACTAGTTGATTAGCGTTAACTACTCTTGTAATTCTCTGTTTAGCTATCTTCACTCTCAAGATCGAGGTATTTTCTGACGTTTATAATTGATTACAGCCAGATGACTACGATCTACTACCTAAAAAAAAAATCTGAAGTGTTTGACTCTTTCAAGAAGTTTGTGGCATTTTCAGAGAGACACACCTCAAGTAAGATTCAGATCATCACAATGGAGGTGAGTATAAGAGCAAAACATTTTTTCAAAATTCTACCAAGAACAGGGGATAGAGCATCAACTTAATCCTGTGTACACACCAGAATATAATGGTGTCACAGAAAGAAGAAACAGGATGCTAGTCAAAGGAGCCAGATGCATGATGGCACAGGCTCGATTGCCAAGTCAATTTTGGGCTAAGGCAATAGCTACAGCAATACACCTGCAGAACAGATCAACAATGATAGCACTGGAAAACAAGACATCGTACGAAATGTGGACAGGTAGAAAGCCTGATCTATCATATGAACATGTGTTTGGATGTGCAGCATACAAGCACATTCCAAAAGAAAAAAGAAGCAAGCTCGATGAGACTGCTAAGTATCCCAACGACGGGTACCCACTTTGTACATATACAAAAACTGGTGTAAATAGCATTCATGCTTGTAAGATATTTTTTGACAACACTTGTAAATATATACTACTAGCTGAATCAAGCAATGTAAGTGTTGTTGGGTCAATCGCTCAAAAAGAGAGAGGAATCATACACTAGTGAGATCCCAATGTGAAAGATTCAACTAGTTTGATCATATTTGCTATATTTTCATATTTAGCATATTGAGGGCAACTTTGTTTTTAGATTAGAGATTGACTTTTCAAAGTTTATTAGTCTAAATGTCATTTGAATAAATACTTTTTAAAAGTGTGGGAAAGTTAGAAGGCGAGTTTGAGTAGATTCAAATTTGAATGTTGGGTACTTTGAATATAGACCCAAAAATAGTAGGGTTAGCATTTTGGAGGAAAATCCAAGTGGCCAAATAGGTTTTGTACCTGTTATAAAAGGATGTGACTCATGGAGAGAGTGATCTTCTCTTTTCTCTATCTCATTTCATGCTTATACATGGTTCTCTTGGGTTCTACTATCCATTGTGCACTATGCTTGTGATTGCTTGTATTTTTGTGTGTAGAATGATCTATAATTGTTATTTTTGGTTTCACACATGTGAATGACAACAGCTTGCTGGTTTTGTACGGAAAAAAATAGTACTTTATCATATCATTCAAGTTTGATCAAGTTCTATTAGTGTTTGCATCTCATTTTGTGTGTAGATGTTGATTTTTCTACATTGGTAAGATTGGTAGAGTATTTCTCTTTGTAACCCAAGATCTTTTAAGTAGATTGGATCATAATGATCTAATATCCTTCACATGGTATCAGAGCTTGTGTTTCAGGTTATGATGGAGGAAATCATATCTATGAATGATTTGGTGAAGATATCAAGGCTAGAGCATGCTAGAGAGGATTCTACACCAAAATTGAGTATTTTGCTTTTGTAGATTGGATCTTTTGTAGATCAAAACCCTATATAGGTTTTCAAACTTGATCAATTTTGATTTTTGATTTCACATATTGGATTTGGCCGATTTTTGGATCATTAGATCAGCCTAAGTGGTGGCTATTAGATTGCATAATCAAAATTTCAGCATTTGCATGCAGATTTGGAATAGTCACTCTTTTGTGATTTTGACAAAACCCTTATTTTGATTGGATCTCTAGATAGTGAGGTTTTTGGACTTCATTTGAGTGTGTTTCAATCTTAGGAAGTGGCAAAAGTCATTAGATTGAGGATAGATCATAGGTGGATCAAGATTCCATGATTCTATGTGTTGATTTGCTTGGTATAAGTGCTAGAAGAGAATTTTTTGAGATAGTTTCAAATATTTGTGATTTCTTTTGAAAGCAATTTTTGTTGTTCAAAGGAGTTCTTTGTGCATTGAAATAGGTTGAAAACGAAGATCAGGTTATTGCTACATGGCAACCTCAATTGGAGTCATCAAGTAACTATTCATTGTCAAAAATTAGGATGGAATCACTTCTTAGATGAATGATGTTTTGGATATTGTTGTAGGTTTGGAGGAGAGACCAACAACACAACAAAATGAAGTGAGGTATGATAAGAGAGCCAAGAAGGCTCTACACATGATCAAGATGAATGTTACCAATGAGCTTCTCAAGGAAGTTGGTAAGTGCACATCGCCTCTTAATCTAGATCCGTGAATGCCTTGATCTTCAAATTGCGCAATGCACACAACAAATTTTGTGCATTAACACTTAATGCTTTTGTGAATATATCTGCAACCATCTCCTGCGTTCTACAGTACGTTAATCTCACCTCTTTGTTGAGAGCCTTGCCCCTGATGTAGTGATATCTGATTTCAATGTGCTTACTCCTAGAGTGAAATCTAAGGTTGGCCGATAAGGCAATAGCACTCTGATTATCACAGAATAAAATTGTAGGCATTGTACCGATACAGATTAATGTCTGACAGTAAATTTTTCAACCAAAATGCTTTTTGAATAGATTGAAAAGCAGCAATGTATTCTGCTTCTGTAGAAGAAAGTGCAATAGAGGTTTGCTTACGACTATTCCATGAGATAGGACCGCCATTAAAGAAGAATGTAAATCCAGATGTGGACTTACAATTGTCTACATCTCCTCCCCAGCTTGCATCGAATATCCACTGAGCTGATGAAGATTGTCATTGTTGACATCTACATAGCAGATGCACTGGTCCATGGTAGCTCGAATATACCTCATGACTCTTATGAGAGCCTTCCAATGGGTAATGCCAGGATTAGCCATATATTGGCTGATTGAGCTTAATGCAAAAGAGATATCTGGTCTTGTACAGACCATTGCGTACATGAGAGATCCAAGTATCGATCGATAAGGATACTCTCTCATCTGCTCCTCTTCCTGCTTGGTCTGGGGACATTGGTCCTTTGAAAAATGTAGGCCTGGGTGAGTGAACTAATTTACAATTCATTAGATTGTATATGTTAAAAACATTGTGAAGATACCTTTGTTGAGTGATGTAGGTCAGTCGTCTCGCTCTGTCTCTGTGGATTTGAATGCCCAAACAAAAGTGAGCTTCACCCAGGTCAGTCATGTCAAACTCTAAAAACAACATCTGTTTAGAATCCTTGACCAAATTAGTATTGTTGCTGAAGAGCAACGTATCATCCACGCATAAGGTGATGATAATGAAGGATTGATGCATTGACTTGGAATAGACATTACAATCAGCAGTGCTTGGTTTGAATCCTTGTTCAATGAGGAATGTGTTGATCCTCTGAAACCAAGCTCTGGTAGATTGCCGTAAAGTGCTTTGTGGAGTTTACATATATGATTTTTCATACCTTCCAGAACGTATCCTTTAGGCTGGATCATGTAGATGTCTTCTTGTATAACTCCATTCAGATAGGTTGTTTGCACATTAAGTTGATGTACTTCAAGGTCGGCAACAATCTCAGACGAGTACTCGAACAGATGACAAGTGTACAGACTCTACAATCCAATGAGCAGAACATAGCAAAAGAGCAGAGTGTCAGGCCGCCAACGAACGAGACATTGATCATCTCGCTCTAAAAATCAAACTAATAATACAATTACTCTCTCTTGTGCATCTCCTTGTTTTCCACTATCTTGATTGCTAGAATGATATCCGTTCTGTGATCTGTAGTCGTGTGTCTAGGATCCTACAAGCTTCCGCATAAGAAAATTCAAAAGAAACAAATTTGTTTGAGATACAAAACCCGTTTGCAACAAGGTATCAGAGCCAACAGGTTATCACTACTGATATATAAACAATGATTCTCTAGGCAACACAATATGGCTACAGTGATATTGATAGTGGGGCTAGTTCCCACATGACATATCAAAAGGACATCTTTTCCACTTTACTTTTTTACAATGATGTACATAGATCAATCTATATTGCAAGTAGTCAAGAATGTACGATAAGTGGAAGAGGAACCATTCCATTTTATGTTGGATCATCCAAAAGGATGAATCTTGAGAATGTTCTTTATGTTCCTAAGCTAACTAAGAATATGCTTAGTTTTGGCCAATTAATGGATAATGGCCTTGATGTACTGTTTAAGCATGGAGTTTGTTCCATCCTTAGAAATGATGAATGTATAGCCAAAGGCTTTAAGCAAGGTAGATTGTTCCAACTTCAAATCCATGGAATCTATGTGTGCAAAGGAGCTTGCTCTCGGCCTCCCCAAGCATTTGTCAAAGTGTGGGAAGATATGTGAAGCATGTAGCCTCTCAAAGGCTCACAAACTACCCTTCTCAAGATCTACATCAAGATCAAGCTCTCCTCTTGAACTCATCCATTCAAATGTTCATAGCTTTTTATCTCTTGTCTAGCAAATCAATGGTGTTTGATACTTTTGTAAAGTCCAAGACTTTGGTAGAAAATCAACTTAGTACCAAGATTAAGGTATTAAGAAGTGATAATGGAGGTGAATATATCTTCAATAAGTTGATTGACTTTTGTAATTCTAATGGCATAAAGAGGGAGTTGTCATGTCCATACACCCCTCAACAAAATGGAGTGAGTGAGAGAAGAAATTGATCTCTTTGTGAGTGTGCTAAGGCCTTAAGGCTCGATGCTTCTCTATCCAAACCATTTTGGGGTGAGGCAATAACTTGTGCTAATTATTTGTGCAATAGATTGCCTAACCAAGCCATTGAAGGAATCACACCATTTGAAGCTCTATTTGGAAAGAAGCCCAATCTCAAGGATCTCAAAGTTTTTGGATCCACTTGCTATGTACACCAGTCCTTGGATACAAGGAAGAAGGATGATGCGACCTCCATCAAAGGCATCTTTGTGGGATATGGTGAGAATAACAAAGGATATAGAGTCTTCAATCCCATCACTAGCAAGGTGACAGTGAGTAGGGATGTTATTTTTTATGAAAGACATGCTTGTGATTTGGATGATAATTCTACAAATCATCTTGATGCCAAGGATCATGCTAGGATGGAGGAGGATCTTCCAAGTGAAGAAGAACTTGAGGATCCACCTCAAGATGCAAGAACTCCAAGAAGATCTACAAGGACAAGGATTGAGACATTGAGGATCACATATGATGGTCAAGGTGATCAAAGAGAAGGCTCATCATCTTTCATATCTTACACCTTTCTTACTTCAATGTTAGATGAGCCAACATGCTATGAATATGCTTGTAAATCTAAGAGTTGGATGGATGCTATGCAAGTAGAGTATGATGCTCTCATTGAGAATCATACTTGGGATCTTGTGAATCTTCCTCAAGGGAAGAAACCACTTGATTGCAAGTGGGTGTTTAGATTGAAGTATAATCAAGATGGATCAATAAGTAAGCATAAATCTAGGCTTGTAGCCAAAGGTTTTTTACAAACCAAAGGCATTGATTATGATGAGACTTTTGCTCCTGTGGCTAAGCTTGTTACTATCAGGTTGATCCTTAGTCTTGCTACAACCTTCAATTGGGAGCTATTCCAACTTCATTTCACAAATGCTTTCCTCAATGGTTATTTGGATGAAGAGATCTACATGAGGCAGCCCGAGGGCTTCATCAAGGCAAAGCATGAAGGAAAGGTGTGTTTCTTGAAGAAGAGCCTTTATGGGCTCAAACAAGCACCTAGAGCATGGTACTCTAGGCTAAACTCTTTTCTCATTTCCATCAATTTTGTAATGAGTGCTTACGATCCATCATTGTACATAAAGTTTCATGATGGCAAGATCATTATTCTTGTTTTGTATGTAGATGACATTATCTTGAGTGGTAATGATCTAGATGGAATTAGAGATGTAGAAATTGCTTTGGCAAAAGAGTTTAAGATGGGGGATCTCGGCCTATTAAGCTTCATTCTTGGAATAGAGGTTATTAGAGGATGTGATTTTAGCTTTATTTGTCAATCTGAGTATGCTACATCCATCCTAGATAGATTCGGAATGAGGAATTGTAAAGGCATTGAGACACCAATGGAGCAATATGTAAAGGCATCTATTGATGGTGATGAAGCGTCCTTTGAGAACATCACATTATATAGAAGGCTTATTGGTTCCTTGATTTATTTAACTATAACTAGACCTGATCTTAGTTATAGTGTTGGAAAGTTAAGCCAATTCATGCAAAGTCCTCTAGTTTCACATTGGAAGATGGCCAAAAGAGTTCTTAGATACATTTCATTTACTAAGACCTTTGGCATTTTGTATAGAGCGACTAATCTTGGCTTAAGAGCCTATAGTGACTCGGATTTTGTAGGTGAAAAAGCGGATAGAAAATCAACAAGTGCTTTTGCCACCTTTCTATGTGATGGAGTAGTATCATGGCTTTCCAAAAAGCAAGATACGATCTCCTTATTTTCCACAGAATCCGAGTACAAGGCCTTGACATCAACATGCAAGGAGGTCTTGTGGCTCAAAAGGCTATTGGCGGAGCTTCATGTCATGGAGGAGGATATCCCTATCATCTATTGTGACAAAACCAATCAGCCCAATCACTTGCAACTAATCTTACATTCCATGCAAGGAGCAAACACATCGAGATTGCTCATCATTTCGTGAGGGAGAAAGTGCAAGCCAAAGAGATCAAGCTCCAACACGTGTCATCATCAAGTTGCTTGGCTGATTTGTTTACTAAATCTTTATGTAAATATTCATTTTTCAAGCTTAGATCTTTAATTGGAGTGATTGATAAAAGTAGTGTTGTTTCCAAGGCTAGATTTGAGGAGTGTGAAAAATTGCCTACATTGGCAAATCTAGCCATATAGAATATTGTATATTTTGTCAATATTTTTTGTTAGTCACTTGAATGGCCAAAGTGCCACTTGTCAATCCACACTATGAAGTAAAAAACCAGAAAAAGGATCCATCATAGCAACACCCTCACCATATCCATGATAATATTTCTTTGGTAGAAATCATTTGCCAACACCTTTGAAGAGCATTCCACCAATTTGCCACTATATCAATGTGCTTCCTCCGTGCTTGATAATGAACTTTGATTTGAAAGTACCATTTGCATGAAGATGGTTGCACCATGATGAAAATCAGAGGCTTCCATGCCTCATAAAGATCACAAAGATCATAGAGATCAAGATAATAAGAGGAGCAAAAGTGTTGATCATCAATATTAAGCATTCTAGCTTGACTAGCCCACATACTATGAACTATATCCATAATGGATCTAATCTTGAAATCAAATACAATCTTGATCTTATTGAGGCTAAACACTTGCTCGAGGATGTAAGTGTCCTTCAAGGACGACTCACTTAATCTCAAGAGAAGTTTACAATTGTCGTGAAGGGCTACACACAAAGATATGGTGTTGATTATTTTGACACATATTCGTCGATGGTCAAGATGACAAGCATACGACTGCTCCTTGCATAAGCTACACAATACAATCTAGAAATTTACCAGATTGAAGACAACCTTTCTCCATGGAGATCTAGAGGAAGAAATCTTCATGAAGCATCTTGAAGAATTTGAAGACTCCGACAATCGACAATATGTCTGTTGGTTGCAAAGATGCATTTATGGTCTAAAGCAGGCATCACGAGCTTGGTACAAGAAGCTCGACAGTCTTTTGAGGTCTCTAGACTTCAATCCTATACAACCAGACTGTAATGTCTACATAAAAAGAGTAGAAAAAGATTTTATGACACTAACTATTTTCATGGATGATTCCCTTATGATAGGTAACTCCTTGATGCTAATCAAGGACACAAAGAGTCAAATTTCTGAGAATTATGAAATCACAGATCTAGGAGAAGCAACAAAATGCCTCAGGCTGGAGATCAGAAGAGATCGAATAAAAGGTAAAATACACTTGAGTCAGTCTAAATATGCCAAAAAAGTGCTAAAGCAGTATCACATGATGGACTGCAAAGAAAAAGCCACACCAATTATAGTTGGAGCCAAGTAGACAAAGCAAGATTTCCCAAAAACAGCGGAAGAAAAATATAAGATGGAAGGTATACCCTACCAAAACCTAATCAGTAGTCTGATGTACCTTACAATTTGTACCAGACCTGATCTAGCTTTCTCTGTTTATACTTTAAGCGAATTCTCTTCCAATCCTGGCATGGCACATTGGCAAATGGCAAAACAAATCCTACAATATCTGAAGGGTACCCAAAATATGGGATTAACCTACAGAGTAAAAAATGAAAGAAGAGGATTCGGGCTGCACCACTACAGTGATGCAAGCTGGACGAGCTGCAAAGATGACAGCAACTCCGTAACTTGAGGATGTTCAATAGCGTGCAGAGCAGCAATCAGCTGGATATGCAAAAAGCAAACCTTGGTAGCTCAATCCTCTTGCGAAGCTGAATACGTCGTAGCTTCAAAGGTGACGAATGAGGTAGTTTGGTTGCAGATGATGTTGAAGGCAGTTGGGATACCACAAGGAGGACCATGCACGATGATGATAGATTCTCATAGTGCCATTTATCTGTCCCAGGATCCAATCTTCCATTCAAAGACAAAACACATACCTCTGAAGTACCATCACATTCGAGATTTGATCTCGAAAGGAGAGCTCCAAGTCTAGTACATAAAGTTTGAGTACATGATTGCACATTTGCTCCTAAAGCCGCTCGACAAGCCACTCTTCACAAAGCAAAGAAAGACAATTGGATTAAAGGTCGAATGGCAAACAATTCGCGAAGTAAGTAACAACAAACTTACAAAGTTCATTTTTGTGACACAAAAAATTGGTGGAGGGTATGCACAATTAAAAGTAAGAGAAAGAGTATTTCTTGATTAGCCAAAAGAGGAGGATGAGAAGAGAACTTGCAATATCTTTGTGAAGTAAGTTCATAAGACTACGTTCACATATTTTGGATGAGTCCACGATCAAGGTTCAACTATGTCAAAAGCTCTTGTTACACGTGCATGTCTTTGTTCTTTTGTTTTCAATTTATAATAGTTAATATTTTCAACTTGAATTGTTAGGCTCAACATGAGTAATAACTAATAATTGAAGTTTTGTATTAGTTTTTAGAGTTTGAAATTATGTTTGAAGTGCGTTGTTGAGTCCCTCTCAAAAGAAAATGACCATGTTTTTTCTTGTTGTAATTTGAAGGCATTTGAGATTTGGAAATAGACAAGAGATTTTTCTCCATTGCTCCATTTATCAAATATAAATCAACTTTTACAACCTTAACAACCCACTTGAAAATCCAAAAAGTTGCCCAAAAATGATTGCGAGAAGGTCCAAACATGTTGCTTTTAAAAAATCAAAGAAAAACACTTATGAATATGCTTTTATTTTACCAGAAACCTTGATCAATCCATTTTGAGTTCCTCCAAGATTTAAATAAGAGGATTCATGAAACAAAAGGATACTTTCAAGAGAGAGAAAAAAAGATACTTAGAAATACTTCAACAATCTTAGATATTGACCAATGTAATAGGCCATCAGTTGCTTTTGAAATTGGTGATAGACCTAAGGAAGTACATGAACCAAATGAAACATATATACATAATTTAAAAATGAAGTTAGATTACACACAAGTTATTTTAACACCATTCATCATTTTGGTAGATCCCAATGAATGTTATTCAATTGAAAATTTTGATTTTGCTAATCTAGAATCTTACTTTTCTATTTTGCAATCTTAGGAGGTCTCCATAATTATTTACAAGCTCTAAAATAACTTTCTCAAGAGTTTTTTCACATCCTCACCTTACATAGTATTGGTGCCATAGTATTTGTTGGTCTGACAATGGAAAAAGTTAAACGCTCAGCCTAGTACTATAACATTGACATGGACTATCGAATACAAATTATTGTTTTTCAATGAATACGAGCTTTTCACAACGAGTATATAAGATATTACAAAAGTAGTGAGATAAATCAATTAGAGCCTAGTTAACTTTTTGATGTGCTCAAGTAGATCTTTTTTGCTATGCTAGTTTTGGTTATTTTTTCTTTAAACAATTTTCGTATTAAATATTTTTTAGCATTCTAGCTTGATTTTCATTCAATTTCTTTTGAATTTTCAAGCTTGGTCACATGTCAATAAAAATTTTGATAAGTGAAAAAATTTGAAATCAAATGTTAGGCTACTCAAGGGGCAACCAGATCAAAGAACAAGCCAACCTCAATTTCTCAGTCCTTAAAGCTCATAACAATTAATACAGACTATATGTATGGAGAACATGCAAGGAATTAAATCTGTTGATTTGATTGTTAGTGTTTTTTCTGGAGTAACTGCTGATGGATAACTCTCTCTATTGAGAATTCTAGAAGTAAACAGACTCTTATTGGTAAAAAAAAAGGACTTTTATACTAAAAATACATAGTTATCAAACTATTAAATAAGTTTAATATGTATTGTAAGTTTTGCATTTTAGACAAATTATTCATGAAGATTCAAGAGGCCAATGTTACTAGCTTGAATTGCTAGGATTTTGACAAATGCCAGAGGCTTTATCCTCTTAACTCAAGGAATGAAGCCCTTACTGCATTTCTAAGTTTAATTAGAGGTAAGTTTTGTTTTTCTTTTCATGCTAAATGTAGAAACTAATAAAATTCTAATTTGAGATATTTTTAAAATTGGGAATGATTATGTTTTTTTTTTTTGTTTCCATGCTTAGCATAACTCTATTTGTTTTCAAAGTGTAGAATATAGTTTTTATATCCAATTTGAATTGAGAAAACATCAATCTTTTAGGCATAAGATTCTAATTGATTTTCTAGATTTGTAAGAAAGTTGGAAGGCAATTACCAAATCGACAAAGCTAAGTTTGGCCTTGCATTTCATTATAACATAATGTGATACATGGCTAAATATTTGGGAATAAGCAAGTTATTGATTGCTCTATGATATCTTGAGTTGTTGTGCAACATTATGTACAAAAGCTACTATTTTTTTATTGTTTTATGAGATTTTGAGTTATTGTGCAACTTTATGTACAAAAGCTACAACAATAATTATTAGAGGATATTTTGAGGAGCTGTGCAACTATGTGTACATTAGCTACTTTGCATTATGATCACTTTATTTTTTTGGTTGTCAAAATCTACCATGTACTATCACCTTCTAATACAAAAGCGCATCATAAGTTTATAATGCCCATCAAACTACTTTGAACTATGTGTACAATAACTACTTTGCATTATAATCACTTTATTTTTTTGGTTGTCAAAATCTACCACATGTACTATTGCCTTCTAATACAAAAACACATCATAAGTTTAGGGTGCCCCTGAGACTACTTTATCATTGACATGCACACTAGGCTTATAAGCTACAAAATTCTAACATCAAAAAGCTTCCTTGGGAGTGTGCCTGTTAAGTTAAATTTGAACTATTTACTCAACCATTTGGGTCATCTATTGGGTGATTTGATTTTTGCTTGTTTCTTTTTGTTGGCCACAAACCTTCCCGTATGATTGTAGCTGTCACAAAAGCATATTTGACAAAGATAGTGGACACCTCCTTTAAATTGTTAATCAAGACATAAATTTCAAACCTAACATGAAAGAAGAATCCAAATCATAATTGCCCTATGGGGTTGGCTTCTCTAATTGTGAATCCCAATCCCATTTAACAATGTTGCTTGTTCATCTCTTCTTAATAATGTGACATGTTTGTAATGCCTTTCCTTGTGAAACTTTTGCACTATCATTTACCTAGTTTTTCAAGCTTTGGAATTGAGGGCTATTATCTTTGAGTACCAAAGAGGCTCAAATGGATTCATTTGATCACCTCTTTGCCAATTGTAAAAATTTCTCATGTTGGACAAGGTTTTAGTTAG
This sequence comes from Diphasiastrum complanatum, assembly GCA_029204225.1. Lineage (NCBI taxonomy): Eukaryota > Viridiplantae > Streptophyta > Lycopodiopsida > Lycopodiales > Lycopodiaceae > Diphasiastrum > Diphasiastrum complanatum. The sequence goes on along the minus strand of CM055102.1, from coordinate 38,736,885 downwards.
AAAGTTGAAGAGTTTGGCCAAGCCTTCTCCCACTAAGTTCACAAGACTTTTGAATGAGCTCTTCAACATTTAAAGTGGGGTTATCTTGTGCTGGGGCATTTGTGGATGCGGCATATGGGTCGATATTTGGGAAACCAAAGGTTGAGGCTTGGATGAAGCTTAATGAAGTTTTCTAGATAGTAGAGCATTCCTTGCCCTTTGATTATGTAGGTATCATTTAATATATGTGCATTATACAACATAATTTAACCTTGCTAGTTTTGGAGTGTGAGATAGAGTCCCATTCAATGTGCAAATCAAGACTTGAGCCATTTTGATTATTTTATTCAATATCATGAACTAGTATTTAAAAGAATCTACAACTTTCATATTCTGGAGTTTATAATGATCAAAAGGCCAAGCTCTTCTTTTGCATCCTTCACTTTTTGAGATTATGATGATCAAAGAGCAAAATCTTTACCATACATATCACGAAACCTTTAATAGGTACAAGGTATTCATGCAACATAAGATCATTGTATTCAACTCACTCATGACAATGATTGGTGGAATATTAATGGCTTTAATAAATTAGAAGAATCTTAATTTTGAACATTTAAGTCTTAAAATATGATTAAGGATGCTACCATTTAGGTTTATGTTTGTTGGTAAAGTAAATTAGTTTGAACTACTAATTATCATCACACATGGCGATCAGTATTCAAACAAACAATAGTCAAAGTGGTGGATGTATTGTTAATGAAAAATGACACGTTAACTAGTATGATTAATAGTGACAAATGGCCTTGTTTGGTAACTATCTACTTATAAAATTAAGAGACTATTAAGTTGATCTTAATTGTGCTCTAGCTTTGGTGAAAAAGGATAATTATCATTTTATATCCCTGGCAAGCATAATATTTGATCTGAGTCTCCAACTTGAGGCTAAGCATCATAACTTACTTCACAACTATTGACCGTACATACATCTTGTCTTTTGTATGGATAACATACTCACCTATACTTGGGCTATGTGATTGTTCAAAGGGCTCTACATGTGCATAAAACTGGTCGTACTCACGTAAATCTTTTTTTTCACATGCATATCAAAACATGTGGGAGTCTAGAAAGTGCTAATGCAAGGGTCTAGGCAAGAAAGTTGTTGCATTATATGCCTCTAACCAATAGAAGTTTGGTAAGCCTATTTGTTTCATCATTAATCATGTGTTCTCCACAATGGTGCTCACAAATAAAATGTTGTTCATCCTAAATTGTGAGTATCCCACTCCCCATCTTTAGCATGGCCATTCAATGCAAGCTTCCATAGTTTAAATGGACCATCCTATGATGCCACGATTTAGATTGAGATGCTATTGATGAGGCTAAACATATTTCCCAGGTTTGGCGACATCCAACTTGTCACAACTGGTTAAATGGAAGGGCCATACAAATGATAATGACTCCTAGGAGCAAGAAGAGGTAGTCTGAAAAGGAACTTCCCTAACTTTAATTTCTAAGGATAGAACTTGAATAAGGGGGTAAGAATGTCATTCCCACATTTGATTTGATCTCGGATTAGTATCCTGATAGGAGGTCAGTAGGCCTTCCTTGACCCATAAGTTAATTATGATGATGAGGGGCTGGGACCCTCATGAATTTATGTTCATAATTAATAGTTGGAGGCCTAAAACTCAAGATAGTGGATTTGTATGGGTCTATCAGTGACTCATAGGAGGAGTGGATGAGGTGGCCTAGTTAGGCTGCTAATGTGTCCAATGAGGTATCACATTGCACTACTAGTGGTGCATGGGCCTTGGAAAATATAAGTATACCCATTGGGTGTGAAAGTTTTCATATCATTATGATCCAATCCACTTGAAAAATCTTGGGTTACAAAGAGAAATAGTCTACCAATCTCACCAATGTAGAAAAATCAGCATCTACACACAAAATGAGATGCAAACACTAATAGAACTTGATCAAACTTAGATGATATGATAAAAAGTGTTGTTGTCCATACAAAACCAGAAAGCTATTGTCATTCACATGTGTGAAACCAAAAATAGCAATTATAGATCTTCTACACACAGAGATGCAAGCAATCACAAGCATAGTGCACCAATGGATAGTAGAACCCAAGAGAACCATGTATAAGCATGAAATGAGATAGAGAAGAGAGAAGATTACTCTCTCCACGAGTTACATCCTTTTATAGCAGGTCCAAAACCTATTTGGCCACTTGGCTTTCCCTCCAAAATGCTAACCCTACTATTTTTTGGTCTAGATTCAAAGTACCCAACATTCAAATTTGAATCTACTCAAACTTGTCTTATAACTTTCCCACACTTTCAAAAAGTGTTTATTCAAATGACATTTAGACTAATGAACTTTGAAAAGTCAATCTCTAAGTCTAAAAACAAAGTTGGCCTCAATATGCCAAATATGGAAATATAGCAAATATGATCAAACTAGTTGAATCTTTCACACTTCCTCTTCAACTAGTTTTAGCATGGACTTTGATAACACTCCAAGTGATGTCCTATGCTTCATGAACAAGTCCTTTCCCAATGATTTGGTGAAGATATCAGCTACACATTCCCGTGAGGACACATGTTGAAACTTCACCTCCTTTGCAATGACTTGCTCCCTCACAAAATGTTGCAATATCATTTCAATGAGCCATGAAGAATCAAACAGAATGTAAATGAGATGATTCCTCCATGCTTCCAACTCTGAACTCTCTGGAAAAATACCGCAAACAAACAATAAATGTGAGTGATCAACTTTTGCTTGCATGTTTTCTCCTTCTATCATACCTTGATGACTTGACCATGAATGAGTCACATAATGAACCTCCAATAGCTTCATTTCCATCAACAAGACCAGCCAAGAATGCTAGTACATTTGGTTCTCCCTTGCCTTGTTGAACTTGATAAAGACATCATACACTTCATCCTTGCTCTTTAGTAGATAGATCCAACAAAATCTACTAAAATCATCAATGAATGTTACATACATCTTAGCTCCACTATTGCTAATTGTAGTAGATCCATGAATATCCGAATGTACAAGTTGAAAAGGCTTTGTAGATCTATATATAGATCTAGTATAAGGTAGTCTATGTGACTTAGACAAAGCACAAGACTCACAAACATGTTTGATGCCACTTAAGGAACTTGGACCTATCACAATCTTCTTCCTAGCCATTACCTCCAATGACTTGAAATTGAGGTGCCCATCCTTTTATGCCAAACCTCTTGAATAGGTATTTGCTCCCTTGCAACACATCCAACTTGGTTAGCAATAACACAAGCATCTAGTTTGAACAACTTCCCTTGCCTTTTACCCTTTCCAATCACATCCTTCCTTTTGATAATACAAGCATCTACATCAAACTCCACCTTGAGGCCTTTACTTAGCATTTGACTCACACTAAGCAAATTCTTGGTAATAGATGGAATAAACAAGACATCCTCCAAATGAACATTCCTATTTGTAGAGAGAGAAATAGGAATTGTGCCAATCCCTTTGATTTCACACTCACCATCATGTGCTGTGTAGATAACCCTCTTGTCATCTCCATATGCCAACATAGATGTGAAGTACTCTTTGTGAAAGGTCATGTGTGAACTTGCTCCATTATCAATCCACCAAGGATCTAGATCTCCATCATTAGCAAGCATACATGAAGACATCACAAAAGCATCATCATTTGCATCTTGAACATCCAAACCATCCTCATCAATAGTAAGATTACCTTCCTTGTTTCCTTGATCTCTCTTCTTCTTGTAGCACTCACCTGCAAAATGTCCTTTGATGCCACAATAGAAGCACTTGAGCTTTGATCTATTCTTCTTTTTGCTACTTGAAGAAGCATCCACTTGATCTTGCCCTTTAGACCACTTACTTTTGGTTTTTCCCTTGAATTTGTCCTTTGTGAACATAGCATCTTCTTGAAGTGTTGATGTAGATCCACCTCTTGCTTGAAGCCTATATTCCTCATTGATCAAGATCTCTTGAAGATCCATCAAACTTGGCAAAGTCTTTTGAATAGCAATACTTTGGACAATGCTAGCATGAGCATCCAACAAGCCATTAAGAATCACTTGAATAACATCTCCTTCCTTAATGCTTTCATCAATGCAAGCCAACTCATCATTAAATGCTTTCATCCTCAAAACAAAAGTACTTGAACTTTCTTCATTCTTTTGCAAACAAGAAAATATTTGCCCTCTTAGAGTCAACACTCTAGAAGTAGTCTTGGATTCATAAACTATTGGTCTAGTCTCCTAAATCCTATTTTAATCTGCCTCCATTCAGGATGCATTTTTACTCATGTTGTCGCATAGTCTGCATATTTTACATGTAAAATAAGATAGGCAAAAAACTCAATTGTCTGCATAAATAAAAGTAATTTCCCACAGGCAAAAAAGACGACACTGTTGAGTTTGTATCTCTCTAGTTGCATCATATAGATTTCCTCTTCGATGGTTCCGTTGAGAAAAGCGGTCTGGACATCCATCTAGTGGACTTCAAGATTTGTTGCAGCTGCAAAGGAGAGAAGTAGGCGGATTGAAGCATGTTTGACAACTGGGCTGAAGGTTTCTGAATAGTCCAGAACTAGAATCTGGTTGTAGCCTTTGGCAACTAGCTTGGCTTTGTAGCGATTGAGCTTTCCTTCAGTATCATACTTTGTCTTGAATATCCATTTGCATGGAATTGGATTTCAGTCCTTTGGCAGTTCCGTGACAGTCCATGTTTGATTCTCTATCAAAGAATCGAATTCGATCTCCACACATCGCTACTTTCCACTGGTCAGCATCAGGAGTAGACATAGCCTCAAAAATGGTGGTTGGTTCCTACACAAAATAGCAGGCCAGATCATCCATAAATCTGGATGGAGGATGTCTGGACCTATTCGACCTTCTGGGTTGAACTTCGGTCCTCTGATGTGGGTTGACTCGTTGAGGTTCTGACTCATTGTCGCTATTCTGCGGTTGAATCCCTAAATCAGCATTTGCTCAATCCTTGGGTCAGATTTATCAGTAGCTTTTCCCTTGTGGTCAATGAACCAATCTTTCACAAAAATGAAATTTCTACCGGTGAATGCCTTTTCGATATCCAAATTGTAGAGCTTGTATGCCTTGTGGTTTGAAAAATAATCAATGAAAATCGTCTGTTTTTGTCATCCAGCTTTCTTCTTAGATCTTCAGGGATGATGCATCCAAACACTTGAACATTTTTGAGTGATGGTTTTGATCCTGTCCACACCTCATAAGGTGTTTTGCCATTTAGGACTTTGGTGATGGATCGATTTTGTAAATAGGCAGATGTAGTATCTTGGCACTTTTGATGAGTGTCCAATTCTTCTGTTCAGCTATACCGTTGGACTGAGCTGAGTAGCTGGTTGTAAATTGTTGTTGTATTTTGTTGGCCTTGCAGAACTCCTTGAATTCTATGGAGATGTACTCTCTCCCGCCATCTGTGCGTAGAGCCTTGATCTTCCTCTAGGTTTGGTTTTCTGCAGACACTTTAAACTGATTGAAGAACTTGAATGCTTTAGATTTGTTTTTAATATAGTAAGTAGCAGTCCTTCGAGAGAAAGTATATGTAGAATAGTTTCTGCACTAGTTGGAACGATGAAAAAGTTGAATTCGATTCTGAACCAAAATTTGGTTCAGTCTGCATGTTGCTCTTCTTGTCAATATAACCTAACTTTGTAGATCTATTGGATCTAAACTTCTAATTTCTTGAATATAGAGCTTGAGGATATGATCCTAAGCCTGAGGAGGATGTAGATCTTCTAATCTGCTCTTGTAGGAGCAGCGAAATTACTCTTGACAGAGTGAGGTGCTCCTAGGTCGAAATTTCCATAACCCAATTTTCGTAGGCTTCAAGTAGACTTGATAATAGAGTCGTGAGAGCATTTAAATTCTTCTATGACTGAGCCAATTGCAGTCATTCGCTCCAAAAGACTTTTGAAAGTGTTGAGATAACTCGAAACACTCTTTGCATCAGACATTCTTAGGGTGAAGTATTTCTTCTTTAAGTATAACTTGGAAGTCACATCCCTGATATCGTAGAGGGTTGCTAGAATGTCCCATGCATCCTTTTAGCAGTCTGAGCAGCAAGTATGTGGCTGATCTGAGTATCTTTAATGTTGAGGGTGATCATGGCAAATGCTTTGCCATCTCTCAGTCTCCACTTGGTGATGCTTGTTGCATCTCCTTCTGGTTTGAGCTCTATGCCATCAACAATCTCCCATAGTTCTTTGGCTAGTAGTATAACCTTCATCTTGAATTTTCAAAGATTCTAGTTGTCTCCATCGAGTTTGTCAATGAGAGATGAACTAGATGATGGATCCATTCTGGTTGAACGAGATCGTTGCTAGAAACAACGATTGTCGAAATATTGTTGGCTGCGCGTTTGCTATAAAGATGTCTTGGTAGAAACAAGACTGATAATCCATAGTAGAAATGCATATTACTGAAATGTCTACTTTGATACTATGTCGCAAAACGTGGGAATGACTGGTAGTGGAAGCTTAAAACTTTGGGCGTAGGCGTGTAGGATCAGATACGCAATAGTTAGTAGCCGAAATATTCAAGATGAATCATTCATACAAATTGCACAAATGAACAATACAATAGTGAGAACTTTGATTAATATCAACAATGAGTACAACGGCTTGAAGTAATAACTTCAGCTTGTTGGACGTGATAACGCTGGCTACAAAAGAACTCTGATTATAATGTTAAAACAACACTTATATTGTTTGATTCAGCTAGTAGTATATTTACAAGTGTCTTCAAAAAATATCTTACAAGCATTGAATGTTATTTACACCAGTTTTTGTATCTGTACAAGGTGGGTAACCGCCCTTGGGATATTTAGCGGTCCAGCTGTTTTAAGATTTATGATAAGTTGGCGATGTCGGTCTGCCACTGTTGGAGAAATCCAAAAAATGTGAAGGTGCCTTTGAACAGAGAAAGCATGTAAATCCCGAAGGTGCTTTAAAAAGCGAAGGCAAAGAAAATGCAAAAAATCCGACAATGCCTTTAAAATGAACTTTGGTCACAGTGTTGCACTTTTTCTGAAGGCAAAGAAATGCAAAAAATTCGACAGTGTTCAACTTTTGGTCACAATGTCGCGTCCAAAAAATGCTAAAAACCCGACAGTGCCCTTAAACTGAAATCTGGTCGTAGTGTCACATTTTTCCCGAAGGTGCGAAAAAATGTGACAGTGTCTTAAAAAACGAAAAAATGTTTTAAAAAATGAAGATTTTTAAAAAATGCAAAGATGTAGCTCCAACCCATATATACTCTCACCTGATCAAATCTTGCAAGATTCAGCACTATATACTGTGGCTTCAAAAACTAAGATGAAAAATATGCCTGGATCCAAACGAAAGCCTAGCAAGCGAAGCCACAAATCATCAAATCAAAATTGATAGAGGTGGGTCAAGCTATTGAGATAGAATGGTTGTGGATCTTTCTTGGATTCATTTGATTTCATTTAGAAACATGCCATTAGAGAAAATATGGGCCCAAAGAGGGCCCTATAAGAAATGCCATGTAGGAGAGAGAAAAATAACTATAAAGTAATTAAAATGTTAGTTTCTAACTTCTTTACACATCTGTCCACACTAATTTCCATGTAAATGAATGCGCCTTAGTTTAGTCACATCAAACTTCGCTGGTGCTTAACCACAATTAAAATATAATTTTCAAAATGCTGAAATATTCCCTCCCAATAGTTGGAAACATTTGAATTAGGAGTGACATTTCAGAAACAAAGCCTAGGCCATCCCTATCTCCAGGGTCGCGCCATCTCTATCTCTACGGTTTAGCATCATCTCCAGCTTTGTTATTGTCATTGTGTTTTTTGTTATTATACTACTGTACTGATGACAAAGCTTTATCATCTTCATGTGGATCTGTCACCAGAATATGCTTCGCTCAGGACAAGAAATTCAAAGCAACCCAAATTTTCAGCTTCTGATATGATCCGATACAGTGAGGAAAAGCTAAAGCATGTAGATTTATGGTCATTAGGAACAATGTATCCTATTGATCCATGTTCATTGCAACATCCGGATTTTCATTCGATGAGTCAATTAATAATCTATATGTGTCATGGCAAAAATGGCCTTTTGGATTACTGTGAGAATTTAATGCTCTATGGGAATGCACATTCAATGCAGAGAATACATTATTTGGAAGAGGAAACAAGGAAAATATTAAAGGAGTGCAATGAAAAATCTACAAAGTTGAAAAAAAAACTTGTTTGGAAGAAAATGAGATGTTCAAGAAGAAAATCCAAAGGTTAAAATCTTCTTTGCATCATTTTACAACTAGTAATGATGAGATAAAAACTGCATTTCAATCCATGCGTATATCATATTTGTCTCTTGTTAAAGATATGGATGTGCTCAACAGAAAGGTCCGAAGCAACAAGAGGAAAAGATTGGTAACCAAGGATATATTTGATCTATCATCCAGAGGAGATTATAGAAAAAGACGAATCTGTGCATTCAAGTAAGTTACAGCTTATTTGGTATTGAATATTGCTTGAACTTTTTGATTCATTCATAATCACTAGCATTGCTATTTATTATTTTTAACTTGTAGTTGATTTGCTTATTATTCTGCTGTGAATACTATGAGTGTCCTAATTTCTACTGACATTTTCATGAACATTATGTTTGCAATGCAGATCAGCATTGGTTGTTGAAGACCATTTGGCCGATGAGATTTCCATTGGAAACTCACTAGGTCCTATCTTGACTTCTAAATCTATGAAATCAATGTTAAACAATAACAAAATGAAGAAGATTAAGGCTTCAATTACTGATAGCATTATGAATGAAGTTGGAAAAATATTAGACACTACATTGGTTCAAGGGGCATGTGATTTTTCTAGCATCAGTAGAGAAGCATATGCAACAATGTTTAAGATGATACATGAGGCATTTGCACAGGTAAGTATTAAAAAGTGTGAAAAGTACAGTACTAAGGACCATAAATGGATCTTTGAATGATCCACAAGGTGATTGTATGCTTGTTAGACAATCTATCAGAAACTAGTCATCAGAAAACAAGATCTAGTTTAGCAGCTTGATAGGAAACAAGTAGAGACAATCAAAGCATTGATCAAATAGTCTAATCCAACTCCACACGTGTGGAAATAAGGCTGCAGTACGGCCTGTAGACAGTGTTTACAAAGTGCCAAAGCTGGGTTTCATTGGAAAAATAGAGTAATCACCATACAATGAGAGGAAACTCGAGTTTCTCCTTGAGGCTCCAAAAAGTTTCTATCTTCTCACTATGGAGAATGGAAATACATAGTAAAACACACTTCCTTTGCAAAGTTAGGTGAAAATCCAGCATGTAATAAGGAAGTAGACTCCACTTTTTTGCCCTAATGTGAAAACCCTAGCCTAGATCCAAGAGTCATGCTTGGTAGGTGCATGGTAGGTACAAATCTCATCATAAATCATGGTCTAGATCCTACAAAGTAGGAATTACTACCAAATAGGCACAACCACTCCTCTTGACTCGTGGTAACCTACTTTAGGTGTGTATGTACAAGTGGCACTTTGGCCATTCAAGTAACCAACAAACAATATTGACAAAATGTACAATATTCTACATGGCTAGATTTGCCAATGTAGGCAATTTTTCACACTCCTCCTCAAATCTAGCCTTGGAGATCACAATGCTTTTATCAATAACTCCAATTGAAGATCTAAGCTTGACAAATGAATCTTTAGGTAAAGGTTTAGTAAATAAATCAGCCAAGCAACTTGATGATGGCACGTGTTGGAGCTTGATCTCTTTAGCTTGCACTTTTTCCCTCACGAAATGATGAGCAATTTCGATGTGTTTGCTCCTTGCATGGAATGTAGGATTAGTTGCAAATGATTGGGCTGATTGGTTGTCACAATAGATGATAGGGATCTCCTCCTCCATGACATGAAGCTCCACCAATAGCCTTTTGAGCCACAAGACCTCCTTGCATGTTGATGTCAAGGCCTTGTATTCGGATTCTGTGGAAGATAGGGATATGGTATCTTGCTTTTTGGAAAGCCATGATACTACTCCATCACATAGAAAGGTGGCAAAGGCACTTGTTGATCTTCTATCCACTTTGTCACCTGCAAAATCCGAGTCACTATAGGCTGCCAAGATTAGTTCCTCTATACAAAATACCAAAATTCTTAGTGAATGAAATGTATCTAAGAACTCTTTTGGCCATCTTCCAATGTGAAACTAGAGGACTTTGCATGAATTGGATTAACTTTCCAACACTATAACTAAGACCAGGTCTAGTTACAGTTAAATAGATCAAGGAGCCAATAAGCCTTCTATATAATGTGATGTCCTCAAAGGATGCTTCATCACAACCAATAGATGCTTTTAAATGTTGCTCCATTGGTGTCTCAATGCCTTTACAATTCTTCATTCCAAATCTATCTAGGATGGATGTAGCATATTTAGATTGACAAATGAAGCTAAAATCACATCCTCTAATAACCTCTATTCCAAGAATGAAGCTCAATAGGCCGAGATCTACCATCTTAAACTCTTTTGTTAAAGCAATTTTTACATCTCTAATTCCATCTAGATCATTACCACTCAAGATAATGTCATCTACATACAAAACAAGAATAATGATCATGCCATCATGAAAACTTATATACAATGATGGATCATAGGCACTCATTACAAAATTGATGGAAATGAGAAAAGAGTTTAGCCTAGAGTACCATGCTCTGGGTGCTTGCTTGAGCCCATAAAGGCTCTTCTTCAAAAAATACACCTTTCCTTCATGCTTTGCCTTGATGAAGCCCTCGGGTTGCCTCATGTAGATCTCTTCCTCCAAATAACCATTCAGGAATGCATTTGTGAAGTCAAGTTGGAATAGCTCCCAATTGAAGGTTGTAGCAAGACTAATGATCAACCTGATAGTAACAAGCTTAGCCACAGGAGCAAAAGTCTCATCATAGTCAATGCCTTTGGTTTGTAAAAAACCTTTGGCAACAAGCCTAGCTTTATGCTTGATTATTGATCCATCTTGATTATACTTCAATCTAAACACCCACTTGCAATCAAGAGGTTTCTTCCCTTGAGGAAGATCCACAAGATCCCAAGTATGATTCTCAATAAGAGCATCATACTCTACTTGCATAGCATCCATCCAACTTTTAGACTTACAAGCATCTTCATAGCATGTTGGCTCATCTAACATTGAAGTAAGAAAGGTGTAAGATGTGAAAGATGATGAGCCTTCCCTTTGATCACCTTGACCATCATAGGTGAGCCTCAATGGCTCGGATCTTGCCCTTGTAGATCTTCTTGGAGTTTTTGGAGTTCTTGGAGTTCTTGCATCTTGAGGTGGATCCTCAAGTTCTTTTTCACTTGGAAGCTCCTCCTCCATCCTAGCATGATCCTTGGCATCAAGATGATTAGTAGCATTATCATCCAAATCACAAGCATGTCCTTCATAAAAAATAACATCCCTACTCACTATCACCTTGCTAGTGATGAGATTGAAGACTCTATAACCTTTGCTATTCTCACCATATCCCACAAAGATGCCTTTGATGGATGTTGCATCATCCTTCCTTCTCTTATCCAAGGATTGGTGTACATAGCAAGTGGATCCAAAAACTTTGAGATCTTTGAGATTGGGCTTCTCTCCAAATAGAGCTTCAAATGGTGTGATTCCTCCAATGGCTTGGTTTGGCAATCTATCACAAGCTATTGCTTCACCCCAAAATGGTTTGGATAGAGAAGCATCTAGCCTTAAGGCCTTAGCACACTCACAAAGAGATCTATTTCTTCTCTCACTCACTCCATTTTGTTGAGGGGTGTATGGACATGACAACTCCCTCTTTATGCCATTAGAAATACAAAAGTCAATCAACTTATTGGAGACATATTCACCTCCATTATCACTCCTTAATACCTTAATCTTGGTACTAAGTTGATTTTCTACCAAAGTCTTGAACTTTACAAAAGAATCAAACACCATTGATTCGCTAGACAAGAGGTACATCCAACAAAATCTAGAATAGTCATCAATGAAGATTACATAGTACTTGGCACCACCATTAGACTCATGTGAAAAACTATGAACATCCGAATGGATGAGTTCAAGAGGAGAGTTTGATCTTGATGTAGATCTTGAGAAGGGTAGCTTGTGAGCCTTTGAGAGGCTACATGCTTCACATCTCTTCCCACACTTTGACAAATGCTTGGGGAGTCCAACTGCAAGCTCCTTTGTAGCCATAGATTCCAAGGCTTTGTAGTTGGGGTGGCCCAACCTTTTGTGCCACAGTTCCACCTTTGATAGCTCCACCTTTGCCAAGTTAACACTCTCCACTGCAATATTAGCATCAAGCTTAAACAATCTACCTTGCTTAAAGCCTTTGGCTATACATTCATCATTTCTAAGGATGGAACAAACTCCATGCTTAAATTGTACATCTAGGCCATTATCCATTAACTGGCCAACACTAAGCAAATTCTTGGTTAACTTAGGAACATAAAGAACATTATCTAGATTCATCCTTTTGGATGATCCCACATACAAGGGAATTGTTCCTATTCCACTTATCTTACATTCTTGACTACTTGCAGTATAGATTGATCTATGTAAGTCATTTTAAGAAAGTAAGGTGGAGAATATGTCCTTTTGATATGTCATGTGGGAACTTGCCCCACTATCAATCCACCAAGAATCATTGGTGTTGCTCTTGGATGATGGTGGTTTGTTGGAAACCATCAAGGAGGACTCTTCATCCTCCTCTTCCTCCTGATGTGCAATGTTGCTTTGTTTGCTCTCTTGTGCCTTCTTCTTCTTGAAACATTCTGATGCAAAATGTCCTTTCTTTCCACAAAAAAAACATTTGTACTTGGACTTGTCTTTGATCTTGCCCTTTGAGCTTGAAGCCTCATCCTCCTCCTTGGTCTCCTTGAAGTGCTTCTTCTTGCCATTGGTCTTCTTCTTGCTTTTGAATGAGAAATTAGCTTTCTCATCACCATCCTGCAGAGAAATAGCATTCATTCTTGCATTGGTATGCAACATCCTACACTCTTCAGCTACTAATACACTGTGTAGCTTTTCTATAGTAGGCAAAGTGTCTTGGATTGCAAAGCTTTGGACCAAATTTGTAAAGCCACTCCCTAGACCATTTAGGACAATCTGAACAAGCTCACTATCTTGAATCTTCTCTCCAATGGAAGCTAACTCCCTATTAAGAGACTTGATTCTTAGCACATAATCTTGTGCATTCTCATCACTTCTCTTCATGCTTTGTAGAATCTGGTTCCTAAGCATGAGAACCCTCGAAGTGTTACTAGACTCATAGATAGATTTGAAAGATTCCCAAGCCTCTTTAGCACTCTTACATGATGATACTTCTCTTAAAAGATCATTGCTTACATTCATCTTAATACAGTGAAGTGCAAGCCTAGACCTCTTCTTGTATCTCACTAATTCCTGTGCACCTAGAGGTTCATCTTCATCATCTATTAGAAACTCATAAAGATCCTGGAGAACCATTAGTGACTCCATCCTCACTTTCCAAATAGCATAATTGGTAGAATTTAACCTCTCACTAGCTTCTAGAAGGTAGGCTCCCACTGATCCCATCTTACTAGCAAGATTCTACACACAAGATATAGATTTGTTTGGACCTGAAACTCACAAAGGTTTCTAACTTGCAGTGTTTCACTCAAATGTTGACTTCTAATCCAATAGATGGATTTGTAATCACAGTTCTATCACTCCCTCACAAGCTGGAATGAAGATAAGATGAGATGAAAACTACACTCAAGCAAATCTTGCCAATCTTGGCTATTCTTGGACAAAAACTGACTCTATCTCTCTCATTCACTTTAATGTACTTTCAAGACCTGGTTTCCACTTTAAGAAGGTCTGAAATCAGCCTAGATTAATTAGTTTTCATGAAACAAATTCAAAACTAATCAATGGCAAGTGATCTTGATAGCTTATGCTAGGATTTGCACCAAAAATTACATCAAACTGACACCATGTGAATTTTCTATGATCCAATGAATATGGGTTATTAAATGCTGGTTCAGAGATGCCCACACATGTGAACAGTACGGATTTTGATCCTGAAAAAGTTTGGGATCAAATCTCCTTACCAAATCCTGGATACCAGCTCGCCCTTCCAATACTAGCTTTTTGCACCAAAACCTGCTAAAACTGGATTAGATTCAAACATAGATCAATGGCCTTGTACTTGGCTCTGATACCATGTGAAAAGTACAGTACTAAGGACCATAAATGGATCTTTGAATGATCCACAAGGTGATTGTATGCTTGTTAAACAATCTATCAGAAACTAGTCATCAGAAAACAAGATCTAGTTTAGCAGCTTGATAGGAAACAAGTAGAGACAATCAAAGCATTGATCAAATAGTCTAATCCAACTCCACACGTGTGGAAATAAGGCTGTAGTACGGCCTGTAGACAGTGTTTACAAAGTGACAAAGCTGGGTTTCATTGGAAAAATAGAGTAATCACCATACAATGAGAGGAAACTCAAGTTTCTCCTTGAGGCTCCAAAAAGTTTCTATCTTCTCACTATGGAGAATGGAAATACATAGTAAAACACACTTCCTTTGCAAAGTTAGGTGAAAATCCAGCATGTAATAAGGAAGTAGACTCCACTTTTTTGCCCTAATGTGAAAACCCTAGCCTAGATCCAAGAGTCATGCTTGGTAGGTGCATGGTAGGTACAAATCTCATCATAAATCATGGTCTAGATCCTACAAAGTAGGAATCACTACCAAATAGACACAACCACTCCTCTTGACTCGTGGTAACCTACTTTAGGTGTGTATGTACAAGTGCCACTTTGGCCATTCAAGTAACCAACAAACAATATTGACAAAATGTATAATATTCTACATGGCTAGATTTGCCAATGTAGGCAATTTTTCACAAAAAGTTTCCAATCCCATGACCAATTCATCTTTAAAAAAAAAAGACATGTTAAACCAAGGTATGCAGACAATAGTTGGTAATCCATCTCATATCAATGAAGTGTATTGCTCAAAAGGAGAATGTCTAGCATATAACAATTCCAACAACCTATTTATTGATATTAATCAGCTACTAACATTCATCATAAATTTTTATGGTATTACAAATGAGAATGTCAATAACAAGCTGATAGTTGTTCTCAAGTTAGATGAGTCCGAAATTATAAAAGTACAAAAAATGGAGAGAGTCAGTCTTACAATCATGAATGGAGCACTTTCAAATTCAGAAGACTCATTTGGCCTCAACTTCAGTGTTCAATCAAAAAATGATATCTAGTGGTTGGCAGCATTTCAGATATAGTAGTTCCTTGGCATAATCAATAGGGATAATCATTCTAATATGGATTTCATTTGGAAAATCTTCTCTGTGTTAATATTATGAGGCATCACGTTTTTGTTTTCTCTTATAGGTAATGAAATAAGACCATGACATTCTCTCATGGATATTTAATAAAACGTCATATTCTGCCACCATAAAAAATCACATGGAGGGAGTTCCACTCAATATTCCTGGAATTGGCACTTTCAACCGAGAATGGCATTTAGTAGGAGATCTAAAGACATTAAAATGTATGTTCAATGTATCCCATGGCGATAACTCTAAACAACCTTGTTTGTATTGCATGAAGACAACAAAAGACATGACAAGGAGTACATGAATATCAAGAGATTGAGAAGATCCTAATTGGAAACTCGTACTGCCGATTGCTCTTCAGAATGTTCATATCTATACATTGCATGCAAATGTGCATTTAATAGAAAAGATAATGTATCTTCACATCTTGTTTGCATGAAATTTTTAGCCAGAGGCATCTACGAAGGAAGCTATTTCCATATTAAAGGATGTGTTGTCTAAAGCAGGTTTACATAAAGGCCACATTAAAATAAAAAATGACGACAAACTACTAGCTAAAACAAGAAATATTCCATGCAAGCCGAGCATTGGAGGATCCAAAGCTCGAAGATTTTTATCAAATTATTCTAGCAAACAATCCAAGATTCAATACTTGGTTTGAAAAGAGATTATAGCTGCAACTCAAGATTTTGAAAAAGAAGTTCAGAAAAAATTAGACAACATGGTGAAATACTTGAGAAAAGATAAATTTTCAAATACTGATGTACAAATGATACAGAAAACAACCACTGAATTTGTGGATGCAGTTTAAAAGACATGGGATTTAGGTTATATAACTCATTATATGGTATAATTTCGATGTTAGACAAATATGTGCAATTAATTTAGATACTTTTGGTACTGATTTGTATTATGTTTTAATGACATGCAGCACATATTACGGCATCATTCGACATTCTTTGCAAGAAATAGTGGAAGACTTGATATATGGTCATCGCAAGGAATGAAAAAATCTCATTGGCAAGCAAGAGCGACAATTCATGAAAGTACACAACATGGTGGGACTAGCACAAAGATAGCTATATACTACAACTTTTCCAATGGTTTTATAGAAGAATCCAAATTCGTCATAATACAAAATTGATGGATTATTAAAAATTTCAAAAAACATGCAAATTTATACAAGCCAATAGGCAATAGACATACAGAGAAATTTTGAATATGAAATGAAAAATTTTACAAAGTTTGGTTATCCAAAATCTACTCTACTTTCGACACTTTCTCTAATGAAAGTTGCAATTTAGAATCGTGCAACAATTTTCGTCACTCGTAATGATCCAAGAGCTCATAGTTCTCATGCTTACTCAGATCAACGTAGGCTACATACAATGCAAAATGAGATGATCTGAGCATGAAATCTACTGGACCATATCCTAAAATCTTAAGTGCAATATTTTTCTTAACAAAAATTATTTTATACACCCTATTAAAATTATGTCCTCCAAGAAAATGAGAAAGTGCCTTGATTGCCATAATCATTGTATCACCATGTCGATGAAACTTTGAATGGGCAACACTAGTCTCATTATTCTTGAAGAGCTTCAGATAATGTCCCAGTGCATGATCTCTTGAATATTCTCCAACAGAGGATCTCTGCCCACCTCGACGAATTGCAAAATCATCAAGAAATTGTTTCTTGAAATGAAAAAAATGCAACGTAAGCTCCAGTATAAAATCTGACATTACGGATCTACTAGTACAAGATAAGATACAAAACTTACACATTCAATTTTGTCTTTCTCGATTACTGCCTCTCCATCAATATAATATCCACCTTTTGATGTCAATAAGGTTGGTGAATTGACAGTTGGTTTTGGAAAACCAAACTGACTTTGAAATCTGAGGAACTCCTCGTCAGAAGGAAGATCATTTTCTTTTTGGCGCATTTCTTCCACAGCCATTTCAAGCAATCTTTCCCTGAATAAAATTCATCCTTATTTACATCATCAATACCAGGGAGAAGATCATCAACATCATAATCGATTATATCCAAAAATTCATGAAGCTCTTTGCTCAAAATGCAAAGAGTCTCGGCCTCTGTGAAATCAAAAAGATCTGATATATTCAATATTGTCAAAAAATAATTGTTATCTATATTATAAGTAGGCAATGTGATTAGAGATTTATCAGAAGGAGAAAGGGAAGTGGGTGTTCTAGGGCCTATAAACGATGCCCTATTTCGTGTAGGATCAAAATCTATACAATCATCTAAACTAACACTCATATTAATAAAAAAAAGTTTCTATATCTATAGTCTTCGACTTCTCAAATTTTGTACCGCTGGAAGAAGCAACTTTATAAGTAGAAAGGCTAGACTCCGAATTGTTAGAAATATTTAACAAAAAAAAAAAAAAAAAAAAACAAATGCTGACTGAAACTCTACAAATCTACATTTTTTATTGTGAATTGGACAATCATCAATAGATTTGAAATCATTATGTAACTTGGTGAAAATTCTGTCAAACTTGGCTTTATAGCTATGCTTGTCGAGGGTCACCAAGTCCTGATAATGAATCATGTCCTTAATCTGAGATTTGAACAAGGGAGTACTGAGCATAGACTTAAATCTAAGATAAATCTCAGAAAATACTTCCACACCAGGACTCTCAGTAATAGAAAGAAGAATAAAAAGCAAAAGAGAAAAAAAAGGACTAAATTCATGAAAAAAGACAGTAGACTAGAATCGAAAGAAGAAGAAAAAAAGGATCAAATTTATGAAAATAAGACAGCATCAAAATTAGACATTTCTACAAAAAAAAAAATACAAAAAGAAAGATTTTGAATATTGGACTCAGGCGCAAAATGCAAGTAATAAACAAACTACAACCCCCTATGCGTTCGAAAGAAATATCATAAAACCGAGTATCGGATCCGAGCGCGAGTATGAAGAATAGGAAAAATGGACAAGTAAGGTGTGCTTGAGAGCGATATTAGAGCAAACAGTATCAGTTCTAGGTGTAAATATATAAACAGATGCGAAACAGTGACAAGTGTGTGCTTGAAATCGATATCCGACGTAGAAATTAGAAATTTTTTGTGAAAATTCGCGTTGGAAATGACCAATTTATACAGAAAATTTGCACATGTGAATGAGGTCCGAAAGAACATGTGTCGTTGCATGATTGGTCAAGAATAGATGAAATCCATTGTCCATGCCATGACTTTTGTACAGCCCTCCTGTGCCCATGTTCTACCTGGTACTGGCCATAGACGTGGCAAAAATCAAGTTTGGTTGAGGGAGATAAAAAACAATCCAGAGATCAATTGAATTGTTGATCCCTAGATTTGTTAGGAATGTCACCTTGTCACTTGGGCTTGATGTTCATTTTGTCGTGACAGCCATGCAGGCCTTATAAGGTGCTGCAGAAGACTTTTTGTCCCAATTTTTTGAGGATGTCGTGCATGGTAAGTGTGATGGTAAAAGAATTCGGGACCATTATTTAGGTCTGCATGTGGATAACGCCAGCACCTCCAGAGACCTGCCTTTGGATAGATCAGACTTGCCAACTACCTCAAGGAAGAAGAAGTAGGGTGTCTCTAAGAAAGCTAAATCTCAAAGGCCAGGTGCTTCCCTTCCTCCTAGAGTTATCCCTGGCAAGAGACCCCGCATATTCTTGAATTCTGAATCAGATGTAGCAGAAGCTGATTCAAATGCAGAATCATCATCTCCTCCTCCTGTTATTTGTCCAGCTCCTCAGAAGGTTTCTTCACCGAAAGTAATGATAACCCAAAAGGAGTTTGACAAAATAACATAAAAATCTGTAAATATTGTGTCTACATCTCTTTTTCTCCCTGCACATAATGTTTTTATCAGAATTCCATACGATCCTAACCAGCTTTATTTTGATTTTGACCATTATAACCAATACGAGACTTACTTAGCTAATAAAATTGATCTGCTCGGCACTTATTTTGATTTCTTTCTTTCAAATTCAAATAGAACCTATAGATTAAGGCAAAAGATGCCACATTTGAAAAGGCTGTATATTTCATCGAATGCAATATGAAAATAAGTAAGGATTGCTAGTTTGCATTTGTTGCCTTTAATTTGGATGATTACTCCTATTCAAATGGATTCTAATTTACATTTTGATTATTGCAGTCGACATTGGAGCTTGAATATTCTTTCTGTAAAAATAAATGAGGCAGTATCAAATTTTTTATGTGTAAAACTGAAGTCAGCTACTAATACATAGAGAGAATTTGATTCTCTACTTCATGAGGTCATTTGTAAAATACCGACAATGACAACCTCAATTGGAAAGATAACCATTAAATCTCTCAAAATGTATACAATTTATCTTTGATCATGCATCTATTTTTTAGTTTATATCTATCGTCATAGCATGAATAAATTTTATGTCATAATATTACTAATTTTCGTTCAATATATGCAGTGTGTACAGCAAAGGGATGTTTTTACTTGTTCATAGTCCGTCTTGTACAACACAAAGCTCTTTTTTGAGTGGTATAATTTACAAGTCGATGTAGATATTGAAAAGGTAATGTTTTGTTCATTTGTAATTCCTTTTATTTCGATTCTTATTTCTTTACTATCATTGTCAATAATTTGCTCATTCACATGTTTTATGATGACAGTTCACTCTTGACCTGTACTCTCGACGATGTGTATAGATTTTGGCAAGAGCTGATCTGAACTTTTCTATAGAACGGTGTAAGTGTTACGCCTAAAATCGAGGGCCCGAAAAAGAATGCTGCTCCTGCCTTAACAGCCTTTCAGGTTGCTCAGGATGCAGATATTGTTATACATGATCAAAAAGATATAGAACTCCTTCCCAAGAAGGTCCATCATCACCACCATCCAAAGTAAGATCCTTCTCATCAACATAAAAAATGTTAGATCCATCCACTTTACCATCAATCATGCTTGAAGACACCTTTGGAATTTTCCCCTCATCAAAAATGAGATCTCTACCAGCAATCACTTTGTTAGTAGAAGGAATGTAAACTTTGTAGGCTTTACTCACCTCACTATATCCAACAAAAATACCTCTTCTTGAAGATGGATCCTCCTTGGTCCTACCATCAAGAGTAATGTTGACATAGCATGTGCATCCAAAGGTTCTTAGAAAGTTGACACTCGGCCTCCTCTTGAATAGCATCTCAAAAGGTGTCCTTCCATCCAAAATAGCACTCAGCCACCTATTGCACAAGAAATTGGCACACAACAAAGCTTGATCCCAAAATGGTTTGTCGAGATTAGCACTTAACCTCGTAGCTTTAGCACTTTCACATAAAGTCATATTCTTCCTTCCAGCCACTCCATTTTGTTGTGGGGTCCTTGATGTTGTATACTCCCTCTTGATCCCATGCTCATCACAAAAGGCCTTGAATTTGTAAGATATGTACTCACCACCATTGTCACCTCTCAAGCACTTGATCTTTGTGGAAAATTGGTTCTCCCTTGCATTCTTGAACTTGACAAAGACATCATACACTTCATCCTTTCTCTTTAGCAGATAGATCCAACAAAATCTACTAAAATCATCAATGAATGTTACATACATCTCAGCTCCACTATTGCTAATTGTAGTAAATCCATGAATATCCGAATGTACAAGTTGAAAAGGCTTTGTAGATCTAGAAATAGATCTAGTATAAGGTAGTCTATGTGACTTAGACAAAGCACAAGACTCACAAGCATGCTTGTCATTACCTAAGGAACTTGGAAGACCAATCACAACCTTCTTCCTTGCCATTACCTCCAATGACTTGAAGTTGAGGTGTCCCATCCTTTTGTGCCAAACCTCTTGAATAGAAATTTGCTCCCTTGCAACACATCCAACTTGGTTAGCAATAACACAAGCATCAAGTTTGAACAATTTCCCTTGCCTTTTATCTTTTCCAATCAAGACATCCTTCCTTTTGATCAAACAAGCATCTCCATCAAACTCCACCTTGAGGCCCTTACTTAGCATTTGACTCACACTAAGCAAATTCTTGATAATAGATGGAATAAACAAGACATCCTCCAAATGAACATTCCTATTTGTAGAGAGAGAAATAGGAATTGTGCCAATCCCTTTGATTGCACACTCACCATCATTGGCCGTGTAGATCACCCTCTTATAACCTGAAACACAAGCTCTGATACCATGTGAAAGATTTTAGATCCTTAAGATCCAATCTACTTGAATGATCTTTGGTTAGAAAGAGAAATACACTACCAATCTCACCAATTTAGAAAAATCAACATCTACACACAAATTGAGATGCAAACACCAATAGAACTTGATCAAACTTGAATGAAATGATTATCTACTGTTTCTATCCATACAAAACTAGCAAGCTACTGTATTTCACACGTGTGGATCCAAAAATAACAATATAGATCATTCTACACATAGAATTGCAAGCAATCACCAAGATAGTGCACTAATGAATAGTAGAACCCAAGAGAACCATGTATAAGCATGAAATGAGATAGAGAATAGAGAAGATCACTCTCTCCACAAGTTACATCCTTTTATAGCAGGTCCAAACCCTATTTGGCCACTTGGCTTTCCCACCAGAATGCTAACCCTACTAATTTTGGGTCTAGATTCAATGTACCCAACTATTCAAATTGAATCTACTCAAAATCACATTATAACTTTCCCACACTTTCAAAAAGTCTTTATTCAAATGAAATTTAGACTAATGAACTTTGAAAAGTCAACCTCTAAGTCTAAAACAAGTTTCGGCCTCAATTTGCCAAATATGGAAATATTGCAAAATGTGATGAAACTAGTTGAATCTTTCACAATGTGCTCAAACCAAAGGGATTGTGACTACGAGGAGACCTTTGCTACATAACAAATTGGAATACTTTGCACATGGTAATCGCGTTAGCAGCTTTATTTGGTTGGAGCCTACATCAAATGGATGTGAAATTCTCTTTCCTCAATGGGAAGCTAGAGGAGGAGGTGTGTATTCAACAACCAAGTGGCTTTATAGAACATGATGAATATCCAAATGCACAACTTGAAAAGGCATAGTAGATCTAGATGTAGATCTATTATAAGGTAACGGGTACCTTTTATCTAGGAGATTGGTACATACTTCCTCATACTCAAATCTTTATTACTTTGCATGAGTCTCTAACATCACACTGATCGTACTTTACATGGATGACCTCATTACTACGAGCAACAATGAAGAACTAAAGGTGCTATCAAGAAAGATTTGGCCACAACTTTTGATATGACTAACCTTGTCTTAATGCACTATTGTCTTGGGGTAGACTTGGCTTAATGCACTATTGTCTTGGGGTAGAAGTATGGCAAAGGAAGGACAAGATAACACTTACACAAACCAAGTATGTCAATGCGATCTTGGAGCAATTCAGAATGCATGATTACAAACCCATTGCTACTCTAATCGAGGTCGGTGATAAACTATCAAGTGAAGAACCAAGTGATTTGGTAGATGCTACGTTGTTTCGGTAGTTGATTGGTTGATTAATTTATCTTACTACAACACACCCAAACATAAGTTATGCAGTTAGTCGAGTAAGCCCATTCATGGTGACACCTAAGGAGGTGCAGTAGAAGACGGCAAAACAAATACTTCACTATGTCAAAGGCACATCAACTTATGTTCTATTTTATGAGAAAAGACAAGCTTTACCAATTTTACAAGGCTATGTTGATTCAGATTGGGCAGGCTGTGTTGATAACAATAAATCCACCATAGGCTATATCTTTCACTTTGGTAATGGTGCATTTTCTTGGTCTAGTAAGAAGCAAGAGACAATTGTCTTATCTACAACAAAAGCTGAGTATAAAGCGCTAGCCACACAGAAAGTAATATGGTTGAGAAGAATATTAGAAGACATTGGCATCCCACAAAGAATGCCCACTACGATCAGATGTGGTAGCCAGAGCACCATCCAACTAGCGAAGAATCGTGTATTTCATGCATGCACAAAACACATAGAATATTATTTCATTAGAAATGTTGTTATCTAAGATGTGGTGGATTACAGGGCAGAAGACCAACTAGCAGACATATTTACGAAGCCTTTAATTGTTGATAAATTTGAGATTTTTGGAGAAAAGCTATTTGTATGTAAGATAAACTAGGACTTAAGAGAGAGTGTTAGAATAGATGAGTCTAGTTTATCCAAACAGTTGACCTCTCTCCCAAAAAAAATTTAATTTTTTTTCATAATGGGGACTTTAAGATATGTTGTGCCCCTTTTCTCTCATTCCAAACTAAAAACAAACCATTTGAAGTGTTTAAAAAATAGCAATTTTTAATTTTTAATTTGAATTGTACCATTGTCACATTATCATTAATTTGGGTTGAGGAGGGAGTTGGTGGGTGAGTTAGAATGTAGAAATCCAATCTATATTTTTGGATGTGCCATGTCATATGGACCATTCCATCTCAATTGTCACTCTCTTATTGGTACACATGTTGTCATTAACACTAATTTTCACTCTCTTATTGGTACACATGTTGTCATTAACACTAATTATGATTAGTGAAGAGGCCCTTTTTGAGTCCAAGAAGGGCCCTAATGAGTTTGTGTTATCACTTGGATATTCATTCACTAAGAGGGTGTCTTGCATGAGTAATCTTGATTGTGTGCTTATTGAGGATTGGAAAGGACTCAAAGGGCTAACAAGGATCAAGTTTGACACTCATCTTCACCTATTACACTTCATGTTGGAGGAGGATCATAGCATCTATCTCATTTTTTATGGCGATGACATGGATTTCACTATGGCTAGTGAAGGGGATTTTGGTGTAATCTTTTATGATCTCAATTACATGTTTGAGGTGTTTGTTTTACAAAGGTTTGGATCTATAAAAAGTGTTTTGATGTACATTTGGAAGAGCATATAGTTGGTCTTAGTTTGCTTCATCAAAACCAAGTGAAAATCGGCAATTTGGAGCTAGGAAAAGGCATCAAGATGGAAGTCAAAGGTGAAAGCAATGAGGATCTATTTTTGCAAGTGTTTGAAGACTTGTGTAAACAAAAAGGATCGGCAAGAAATTGTTCTTATATCCTACTTTACTCATTTTATCTCATGTTTGAGCAATGTCATGTCAGTGTATGGAAATTGTCAAGTTATGATAAAACTATCTAATTTCACCAATAATCGTGTTATCTCATGATGTTGTCACTATTTTTTCAAGTGACAATATTGGTGCTTACAAATGACAATGTGTGTGTTGAAATGTGGTAGCTTTTCATGGCTATCTTTACCCAAAATCATTAATCTACCATGTGTGATTTCTAACATGGAGTCTTTACAGCATGCTCTTTATTTATATAGGAATCAAAATATTTTGGACGTCTTTATATTGTTGCCTTCATTAAGCATTCATGGTCTCTATGTTTGATGCTATATATTTCTTTTTAGCAAAGACACTACAACTCTCTTCCATCATGGACTACATATGAATAATTGTACTTGGTAATTATTTGTTGGTATGGACGGTTGCACATATTTTCATATATGACAAAATCTCAAGGCATTTTTTGTCTATGATGTCCAAGTGCACATTTTGTTGAGCACTTGCTATCTATTATTCGATTATTTGTGCTACGTATCTCATCATTTCATCAATTCGTTTAGTATTAAGCCTATGGCCATTTTAAGATATTATACATGGTTATGGGAACTTGATTATGTGGGTCCTATCCATCCTGCGGCATGAGGTACTCAAGCTAAAACATTTACATGACCAAATGGGTTGAGGCAAGAGCTTTGCGAGTTGCCGATGCAAAATTGATCACCAGTTGCCGATGCAAAATTGACCGCCAAGTTTTTGTACAAGAACATTATTGTCAGATTTGGTTATCTAGTTGAGATCATGAGCGACTGTGATACCAATTTTGTCAACGAAACGATCAAGTGTTTAATGGAAAAAAAATTTGTGATCCATCAATTTAGTACTCCATACTATCTATGGGCAAGCGAAATCTTCTAACAAGATTCTATGCAATATTATGACAAAAATAGTTGAGGCAATAGGGCTTTATTTATTCAAGTTTTGGTATTTGTTGAATCAAATCATTTCAATGTTGTGTTCCTCTACTTACTAGTATATGTGAATGATACTTTTATTTAAAGTTGCTTTCTCATTTGTGCTTATTCTCTAGAGGTGCCACACTTTGGGGGTACTACCTTATTCCGACATCGTTGCAAATATGTTTTCATGTTTTCTCACATGGCTACATTTTAAAGTTCTTGATCCATACAAGGTAGCTTCCTTTCATAGTGGAGTCTAATTATCTGATGCTATCGAAGAAATGTGCGATTGTATACAATTATGCTCGATGTTTCAAGTGTATGCACACACATATTCCAACATTCTTTTTGAGTCCAATGTTATATTTAGTTTGATCTACAAGTTTTGGTCCAAGTTTCAAGCCCCCTTTGGAAACCAATATGCATTGTAGGCAGTTTGTCATTCATGGATCCAATGTTGTCACATGATCTTTATTTTTATCTAGTGTGATTCACAATCAAAATATTCCACTACGATGTTCCAACTCCATTCGAGTAACCATTTTACAACTCCTACAAATGGGAAAAATAACATTTAACCTTAAAAGGATCATCTCACAAGTCTCTAGGGTTTAAAGGTGTTAAGTCATTATACTTATCATAGGTTTTCCTTTGAAACATCTAGTATTTTACAAAGACTAAGACTTGAGATAGCAATGTATACCTCGACCAATAGCCCTTGGTCAAAACCCAATTTGAAAGCCCAAGTCCTTCCATGTCATTCCATGGGAAAGCCCCTTTCATTTGGAAGGCATGGCATTTAATGCCTAAATTGAAATTAGATTTATGTATTTTATTGGAGAGGAGAGAAAGGGCCCACCACTTACCCTCCATACTCCAAGATGCTTAAGGTATTCCCTTGGTATCTTGAGTTTGGTACATTGAACCCTTGTGAAATGGGGGGAAGGCTTTTTGGAGTGGCTCCACCAATCAAAGTAGAGTATTTGGGCCTTTTGGACTTCTCCCCCCCATGTGAAACCACCCTTAGTCATGACTTTTGGATGTTGGGGGGGTGGGGGGGGGGGGGTGTATCTATTATGTAGCAAGTTCCAAAATTAGTATAGTTCCTAGTGTGACCTTTAGAACTTTTACTGATCACAAAATTACTATCAACCAGAAAAGGGTCAGAATAAAAAATACTATGACCAGATCTGCTTTATGAATATTTTCTTGAGAGGCAGGCAACCTCTCATATTTTTCTCTAGATATTTCTCTAAAAACTGTCATAAAGCTCAACGAGGCCAGTCTGTTTGAACACCTATAGCAGATAATGCAAAATTTAGGCAGCACTTCAATCTTTGCAAAAATTCAAACCTTCAAAAATCACAAACTCAATAATAAATGATAACCTCAGTGGCTCCCTTGAGAGCCAGACAAATAAAGTTGAGCAAACATAAGCTTATAGTCTCTGCTAAAAAGATATAGTCCATAAAACTTTCACACTAGAAGAGCTTTATATTTTTCACAATGACCACATGCCACTAATCTCATGTTTGCAGCAGGTGGTACTTTGAGGGGGATGAAAACTTGGTAAGGAAAGTGCCTCTTTGCACAACCTTAACAGGAATGCGTACTCGCTTACTTGGCTGCGGCACCAGACAGATATCCAAAATGATTCTTTCAGTTTCATTGCCGAGAGTAGCAGCTTCTTTGACATGCATGGACATCGCTGTACCATCCATCCTATCGATTTTCTGTTTCCTGTGAGCAGCAACTTAATCGGACAAGCTAAGTATACAATGGCGACAGTACATTCAGCAAGCCAGTAGAATCTGACAGGTGTCGTACTATCTCAGCCCAATGTGGAAAATAGGCTAACATTTGACTGATTTATCATTTTTGTTGACTGATAATTGCTGTGCATGCATCAGTACATATCCCAGTTACTCACTGTTAAGGATGTTAAAATTCTTCAAAGTATCCTATGTCATATGAGAGAAGCAGCTGCAAAGTAGCAAATGGTGTTGGAACCCACATTCTTGAATGAGATAAATTAATAGCCAGCCAGTAGTAAACTTCTGCTGCAGATTTTTGCACGCCTGAGACAAGTCTCCAAATTTTCAATGCTGCTTTGACCGCTGGGATTTGTAAATATCATGTTGAGACAATCTTTTCAGTGTACGTGTTGTCAAGTTTGTGTCTCTGTCGACATCAGATAAGCAGTATTAGTCCAAAAATCAAATTGAGAGCACAGGAAGATGAAATCAGAAATAGACAGTCAGTACCTATAAAAAGACAAAAATTTGAAACAACCAAGCTAACATCACATTTACAAGAAATTTGGAGCAAAAAGATATCGCATTCACATACCAAGAAGCCATTGAACTGCCCACACAAAAGAACTACATTCACTGGAAGCCTTGCTGGAATTCATGACCATATGGTGCAAAGAAGAATTTTCACATCA
The DNA here is from genome assembly GCA_029204225.1 of Diphasiastrum complanatum. Lineage (NCBI taxonomy): Eukaryota > Viridiplantae > Streptophyta > Lycopodiopsida > Lycopodiales > Lycopodiaceae > Diphasiastrum > Diphasiastrum complanatum. Next base: position 38,708,979 of record CM055102.1, on the reverse strand, counting down.
TCCAATGAGATTCAACAAAAAGCATAAAATTTATTTTAAAGTAAGGTAGTTAGTTTACAGTTCTTCTATGAAACGTCAAGCTAGCCAACATGACTACTGATTAATCAGGATTCTCCAACAAACTACCTCTCGCACCTAGAGATTTCGGACTAAGTAGACATTTTACGGAATATTTACTTTTAAGCTTGAAATTAAATCACACCGACAGTCTGATATAGGATAACAAAATAGTCATTACTTTTCAGATGCCCTCTGAGACAACCTCCAAGAGACGCGAGAATCAAGCAACCTAAAGAGAAGTGAGTAGAACAATCCAACCCCACCAAACTGCATCTTATGAATCCACCCCCAAGCTATGGAACTGGCAATCAACAATATTAGGAGCTCTACACCAGGCAAGATCTCCACAAGCAAGGCAAACACTAGTGGTGTGTGCAAGATTGTGAGAGATAGATATACATTCTGCCATGCATGCACTCCACTAACCACATCACTCAGTGTACTATGACACCTCAACTAGTTCACTTCGATTGACTGCTAATTCATATGCCTACTCACTGACTCTAGGTAGAAGGCCTCATAGAATGTTAAGAATGAAAATTCAGCTAGCAAGTACCACCCCTGGCAATCGCTATCGACACTAGTTCTATGTGAGTCTTAACCACATGCGAGGTATGCTAACCTACGGTACTACATTATCTTTGCTCATCAAATCTGATTATAACCAGTGCTGGTAGTACTATTAAATATATGAAAGAAAATAGTAAATCTCGGTACCACTGAGACAACCTCCAAGAATAGCTAGAATCAAGCAACCTAAAGAGAAGTGAGTAGAACAATCCAACCAACCAAACTATATCTTATGGACCTTCAGACTAATCATTTATATGTAGCTTCAAATTCTAGGCCACTACCCATGGTTGGCAATTACCTCCTACTTGGTATACATAGGCTTTCAGACGCTTGTGCACCTTTGGTATATCTGTTTTTCACCTTCATGAAGGCTCACATGAATACATTCGACAGTTTATCTACAAAGCATATGTCTAATGGATCTTGTTGGGCTCCTACGAAATAAAACTAGGATTTTACAGGACACATTTCCTAGCAATGAATGCGGTCAGCCCTCCCACACTACCCTCCTACTTGGACTCGAGGCTATTACATAGCCTTTGATTGGATTGGGACAGCTTTGAGTTTCATCACACCAGCTACAAGAGGAGGTGGGAAATGTTCAAGGGATTCTATGTGAGGATAGGATTGGCCAAATGTGTTCCATGGGGGTTGCATGATCAATAAGATGTTTCACTAAGGAGCGATGTTTGCAGTACCTACAGAACCAGTGATTGTTATTTGTTGTAGCCACCCATCAAATTATACTTCCACCGTTGTTGCTCACAACAAGACTTTGATGTTGAGGATGGTTCAGAGGATGAGGTAGATGTTTCGACCCAACACCACACCATGAGAGTGCAAAAGGTCTACACATCACACCACAAGCCACACACTTTGTCATGCCGCTCCATATCCACCATGTCCAAGTACTCAATAGCAGTTTTTTGAACGTATTACATCAGTCCTCACTCCCACTTCCACCACCATCCCTTCATTTTTCCATCCTCATGGACCTACTTGTCCTATCTCGATTCCTTTCTTCCCTATTTGACCATGGACTCATCTATGGCTTTCCTCCTCCTTTGTGCATGAACATTATACATCCCATCCATTAAGGAGGTGATCTCATGAGACCGCACTATATGGTTCCATTCTTCAATTTGCAATGAGTAATGAAACTAAGTTTAGCTTGGGGTAGGCAGTTTTCAGGGCCAAGTTTTCCACTTGTGATCATGTATTTCCTTTGAGATCTATCAGTGAGGAGGACAGATCCAGAGAGTGTACCACTACTTTGTAGATTTCAAGAAAGCCTTTGATTTTGTTCCTTGATCCAGAGACTGCATGAGCTTGTTAACCTCAAGAGACTATGCTTCCACAGACATATCAGAGATACTAAGAGCAGATTCCTTATTTGATACACTAGTCATTCCGACCTATCATGCATGCAGCAGAGGCCTAGTACAAGGGCATTACTCTATCAGATTGGGCCATTATTTCCCCCTCCAAGTCAGTATGTTGTCTCGCCTCATTTGTGGGAAGCCATCTATCCAGCATCAAATAATCTTAGCGGAGTTTGCATGCTCCCATCTAGATTGAAGCGATCTTTCGTCTAATTATCTACTCTCAATGGACGTTGAAAAGTTGTTCAGGTTGTATGGTTTGCCAAACGATATTGTTAGTGATCGTGATTCCAAGTTCACTGGCAAGTTCTGGTAGGCAGTCTTTGTGAGACTAGAAACTACCTTAAGTCTTTCATCTACGGACCACCCAGAAACCGATGGTCAGACCGAACGTGTCAACCAGTCGATGGAAGATATGCTTCACGCATATGTTTCCAGGCGACAATCAAAAGGAGGACATACCTATTCACAGAGATCAAAGACAGCGCACCATTCATAGCCATGTTGTTGCCCGCCCGACTCGTTGGACCTCTTATAAGGAGACACACTTCTCACATTCCTAGACGACGTCAATGGCTACTAGAGCTCCCCCATGTTGTAGCTCATATCACATCTTTTTATAGCATCAGCATTAGCAAGACATGATCATAGTGACATCCAGTTGTATCTATGCTCCTACGTATTTTACCTCTTTTATTTCAGTTCATAGTAGGTGTTTCTTTCTTACTGTTTCCAAGAAGTTTCATATGCTCCCATTGTTACCACATACTTGGCATGTGTTTTTACCAGTCTTATATGCCTTTTGGCATAAGACATTAAAAAAGCGGGCACATGCAAACCTTGGATACCATTGGTGTACACAGGGCCTTGAGATGCTCCCTATCTTCCAGACACCTCTTCCCTGCGATGGGCTGGGGGGAGAGGGGCGAAGCTAGCTCCCATTCATAGGAGCCATAAGGCGGTGGGTGTGGAGAGAGAGAGAGAGAGAGAGAGAGAGAGAGAGAGAGAGAGAGAGAGAGAGAGAGAGAGAGAGAGAGAGAGAGATCTCCTACCACTTTCTTTGACCACTCTTTCCTATCTTGTCATCTTGGCACACTTGTACATCAACCACCTCCTCTTCCTCCTAAAATTGACCATGCAACAACACACTTTGACCGTACTTTACATACCCCTCTATATTGAGTCTCTCACCTCCTTGCGTCATCAATTCCCTCATGACAGTCATCTAGATGTACAAGCCACCTTCCTTTCCTCAACTCTCCACTCCGTCTAAAGCCTTTCGACGTGAATCCACTTCATCTCACTACATTCATCAATTGTGGTATGATAGTGAGTGTCATTATCTTCATCTACAAGTCATCCATGCCCACTCGCATGTTCCAGATCTCTTGCATACCACTCATCACTCCTGAGGGTTACTGATCGATGTGGTGGTGCTGGTTTTATACCAGTAGGGGCTTGAGGGTTAACATTTCCAAGATTAAGATCATGGTCTTATAATTCCAAGGCTTCTATGCAGCATCAGGAGCTTCTATTCAATGGCCAGCCATTCGATGTAGTATTATCCTACACCTATTTGGGAGTTCTTTTTTTTGAACCTATCTTCTATTTTAGGCAAGCAGCTAAGGATAGACTTGGGAAGGGATATTCTTCCCTTGTCCAACTAGGGAGGTTCTGTTTCAGGAGATTTATTCAGGGTGCAGTGTGCCCCAAGCATTGGCTCTTTGACGCTATTGTGAGTCCCACAACCATATATGCTATAGAGACTTGGTGTATTGGCATCTCTTCTTTTCATTTCTCTTATCTGCAAGTTACCATGTTATCACGCGTGATACATGCTAAGTCCTCAGTTCCAAAACTTGATTTCATCGGACTCACTTCTTGGAGTTAGACACACGCAGTTGTCTCTGGCTTCCCAACATCCTGGTGTACCAACATCATCCACCCTATCCATAAAAATGGTGACCCCATGATTCCTGGTAACTACCACACTATCAAGATTGGGCGTGTTCTTGCGAAGCTATATGTTGCCATACTTCAGTCAGCAGGGCGCTCAAAGGCGAAATCCAGGAGATTACAAGCTAAGTACAGGAAAGAGAAGGTTTACTGTTGTTTTGTGGACTTCAGGAAAGCCTTTGATTCTGTACCATGCTCCCTGCTCATTCAGAGACTTCATGACCTTGGCTTCTCCACTGATATTATCCTGGCAGTGATGGCTCTCTATGAGAGGGTTTTGGGATGTTTTAGACATGGCAGTGGCCTTTTCTGAGCACATTTGGAGCACCATTGGGGTGAAGCAGGATTGTTCTCTTTCACCAATTCTTTTTTGATTGTATATTGATGAGCTAGAGAGAGTCATCTCACAGTGTGGCGGAGCTGGTTGCAGACTTGGCGACATTCTGATTGCCATCCTCCTTTATCCGGATGATGTGGTACTAGTATCTCCGACCAGACAGAGACATTTGGATTGTTCACAGGACTTTTATACCATATGGGGATTGGGGGTGAACATTGCGAAGACCAAGGTTATGGTCTTCAACACTTCTCAAGCTTTCATGCAACATCAGCAGCTCACTCTCGATGGACAGACCTTAGAGGTAGTTTCTTCACTTATTTGGGGATACATTTCTCTGGTCCTACCTTCAGCATGAGACAGGCAAGTACCACTTGACTTGGGAAGGGCCATTCCTCCCTTGTTCAGCTAAAGCGGTTTTGCTTTAGGAAGTCCATTCGAGATGCTCGTAGTAAGTGTAGACTTTTTGATACTATTGTCACCCCCACAACCTTGTATGCAGCAACAACATGGTGTACCGGTCTTCCCTCATCACACTTAGCTAGCATCTCACGATTACAGACCAGCATGGTATCTCCATTACAGAGCTCCCCTCAGTTACACATCTATATATCAAACGCTTCTTATATCGGGCATATCTTGATCGTACTTGGAGGCGACAGCTTGGGGTTAAGCCCGACTCATTTTATTGAGCTAGACATAGCAGGGACTTGGGATTATCACATAGCCTCAGATTTACATTGGGACAGCTCCGCGTATCATCACATCAGCTGGCTATTGAGACTGGGAGGTTCCATGGTATCTCGAGAGAGGAGCGGATTTTCCAGTTATGTTCCTTGGATGAGGTGGAGGAGCACTTTATCTTTAGGTGCCATGTATACTATGAGATCAGAGGGAGACACTGTTGCTTGTTTCGTGGCACACCTGTCACTCTACGATCGCTCATAGCCTACGAGGACTCCCGATGCGTTGCACTCATGATACGAGAGATGTTTCTACTACAACAGGACCTATGTCAGATAGCCCAGCAGAGCCATGTTTCTCAGCCTCAAATTACCTCCTTCTCTAGGAGAAGACGACGGGACCTAGCATCTGATGATGATGATGATGATGATGACAACTTACCTACTCATAGGGATCAAAGACAGCATCCCACTCATACTCATGTTGCAGCACGAGATACCCGACCTATCACAAGGAGAACTCACCCCGCTAGACGACGTCAGCGACCACCAGCGGCTTCATTCTACAGCTCATATTACATCTTTCTATAGCATCAGTAGGGCTGGATTGGATGATAGTGTCATACCTCATTCATGACATTTAGCCGTACCTATGCTCCCACATGTTTCATATTTCATATATCATCACATTTATTCAGTTCATAGTATTTAGATATGTTATTTTCACATCTATTTCCGTTCATAGCATTTAGATTTGTTATATATGTTATCGTTTTGGAGACATTTCATACTCTCCCACTGTTACCACATACTTGACATGTACATTTACTAGTCTTATATGCCTTTTGGCTGGCTGCTGGGATCTCTCTCTCTCTCTGACTCTCTCTCGTGGAGATGGCGCCTAATCTATAGCGGGTGTTCCTCCTTCAGCTTTCTATGGCCAAAAAAGGGAAGGGGAGCCCACGCTCCCCCCACCCCTCCCCACGCACATCTGCCCGTGTCCACGCTCTCTCAACGTTGGCATCTCCTTCTCCTGTCTCGCTCACCACATCTTCATCGCTGGACTCTCCCTCCACATCGCTCACCACCTCATTGCTGGTCCAGCATCCCTCCACATCGCTGGTCCAGATCCCTCCCTCCACATCGCTGGTCCAGCTCTCCACATCGCTGAATGTAGATTCACCCACCAGCGACCCCCTGTCCATCAGCGACCCCCTGTCCACCAGCAACCCTCTGTCCATCAGCGAACAACTTGCTCTCCATCAACGCTCCAGAATCTATCATCGCTGCCACTTCCCTCACATCGGTTACTTCGAGCCAGAGTGATGGTACTGCTGATACAGATGGAGTCGTACGTAGGGTGAAGATTGAGTCAGCGTTGCCTACCAATCTAGTCCACACTCCCTGCCCTCCACCTGCTCACCCATCTTTCGTGATACCTGAGATTTATACACCTGCCAAGTCATTTGAACAGTACATTCTTTCCTACATCGAGCAGATCAAACACGAATCCACCTCTCTACGAAAGGAAATGAGACAACTTCAAGGGATCATTCAATCTATGTCCGCTGAGCGGGAAACCATGTTAACCCGGATTACTTCTTTGGAGGCAGCAATAAGTAATCAAGGAGAACCTACCAAGATTCAGGAATTGGAGGAGAAGATAGAGCAGCATAAAGCTGAGACGAAAACGTGGGCCTCTCTTTTCAAGGAAGATGCTAAGGAAGGTACACCCTCCTTCAACCGAGTCATTTCAGCCACCATATCCGAAGAGCGAATGCGCGAGTACAAAACCCTGAATATAAGGGTCTGCGGAGTTGAAGACACCAATGATCCAAAGACTAAAGCAACCAGCTTTCTTTCAAGCACACTCTCCCACCACTCCGAAGGGTTGGATAGAGCTTGGAGAACCAAACGAGACCCTTCTACACTCATGGTTCGCTTCACGAATTTGGAAGAGAGACGGGCAACCCTCAAACTGCGGGCTAAGCTTAGAGGTACACTTATATTTATGGATGATGATCTCACTCCCATGCAGGTTGCGGATCGAAAAAGGCATTCAGTGAGGCAAAAGCGTTGGGGAAGAGGGTGATTTATCGGGATGGCAAAGCTCGATGCATTGATCCTCCGAATCCTGACAAATAGGGAGCATGGCCCTCCGGACTAGGTAGCGGTTCGGGGCTCTTTCTAGAGCATTGCGGTTGAGATTATGAAATTGCAATGGCATTCATTCTTCAGCTACCGGCGGAGATTTTAGAGATTTTTGCACTGAGGGTGATATCTTACTACTTACCGAGACACATGAGAGTCCTGAGAGAGGTCTGCGGCTGTTGCGGGCTTTTGTTGGTTCTCTGCACATCGGAGGGCGACAAGAGCATTGACAGATCGGGGTTCTGGTGGGGTGGCCTGCTTAGTCCGCAACTTCATTCGACCCTGGGTCGAGTTGGTGCATACTGATGAGCGAGCTCGCTATATTTGGATTCGGGTGGACCGGACTCTGACGAGACTGAACCGAGACCTTTTTCTAGCCGTTTGCTATTTTCCACCGGACACATCAGTTTTCACATCAGATGAGGAGTCACCTTACTTGGATATCTCTTCAGACATTATCAGATACGAGGAGCGGGGTTATATTCTCCTAGCTGGCGACTTTAATGCCAGGAGTGGATCCAGGCAGACAGAGTTTCATAGAGCAGAGGATGATCCACAGCGGATACATGCTTTAAACTGGGATGATCTTGGCCTACGGCAACGATCAGCAGATGCAGAGGGTCCAGTTACCGCATATGGAGAGCTGATGCTTCAGTTGGGCGAGGCTCATGGGTTGGCCATTTATAATGGCTTACTGAAGTGGCCCGATTCAGGTGACTTTACATGTTTTCCACATAGCGGAGGGAGTAGTGTTGTTGACTATTTCATGGGATTGTCGTCTCTCCTCCCCTACATTTCATCTTTCTTGGTTCACCGTACCACCTTGTCTGACCACTCATACCTCTCTCTCTCTCTATTGGCCTTCTTCACACCCCCTGTGCTAGTACATTCACCCCTAGTGAAAAGACCATCTACCGCTATAACCCTCAAAAAACCCCTATGTACAGGGAAACCTTATCTGATCTCCTGACTCATTTTCCCTATGCAGCTACTTTGGCGGACCAGTCTCTTTTTCTTGTCCGGACCCTGCATACCTCTGCATCCCTTGCTTTTCCATCCCCACGGCCCAAGCACTTACGACAGAGACCGCATAACCCCTGGTATGACCACGAATGTAACCAACTTCATCTGAACTTGATTTACGCACGCTGCCACCTTCCTCATCTTGCAAAGGACTTATCTGTGTATATCGTAGAACCACCCGTAGAAAGAAAATTGCATATGAAATTTGCCAAGGGAAGAAGATGATGGACCTTCTCTTTAGCTCCTCGTCGCATTCTTTCTGGCAAAAATTCCTCTCACGAGCACCTCCACCCCGGATCACAGATCTTAGCACATGGGTGATCTATGCCACATCGTTGTACACTGTACCTGATACTCCTCCACTTCCCACACACCCATACACATGTACCTCTAATATATTCTCTCCGGACATAGTAGAAGAGGCCATCGACCAGTTAAACCTACATAAGGCCAAAGACATTGATGAGCTAGAGGCTGAACTCTTGAAGCAGGCCGCTGACATCCTCTCACCCTTTCTCTCTTTCCTATTTAACTGCGCTATTACATCTGGTTTCTCCTCCCCTTGGTCCACAAACCTTATTTATCCTATCCATAAAGGCGATGATCCCATGAAAGCCGACAACTATCGTACCATCATGATCAGCCACCTCTTTGCCAAGGTCTATGGTTCTATTCTTCAGTCAGAGATCAGTACAGAGATGGATACTAGAGCACCGCATGCCATTGGCCAAGCTGGTTTCAGACCAAGATATACTACATCCGATCATGTTTTCACCTTGAGAGCCATCATTGAGGAGGCTAAGGCCAGGAGAGAGCGTGTTTACTGCTGCTTTGTGGATTTTCGCAAAGCCTTTGAATCGGTGCCTAGGCATTTACTGATACGGAGGCTTCGGGATCGTGGCTTCCAAGAGGATATCATACAGGCAGTTGTGGCAATGTATAGACGAATTATTGGCCGGATCCGAGTATCAGGAGTTGTATCACCAGAGATAGAGAGCACTATTGGGGTTAAGCAGGGATGTCCTCTCTCACCTACACTCTTTGGTTTATATATAGATGAGCTTGAGCAGGTTATACGGGCAGAGGGAGGTGAGGGTTGCACATTGGGTGACCTCATTATCGCTATCTTATTATATGTTGATGATGTGGTTTTGCTTTCGAAGACGAGGGAAGGCCTGCAACGGCATCTGGATGCGCTTCACTCCTTTTGTATTCAATGGGGATTGTCAGTGAATGTGGCCAAAACCAAAGTTATGGTGTTTAACACCTCTAGATCCTTCATGATGTGACAGGAGCTTCTGTGGGAGGAACATCCACTTGAGGTAGTCGACTCTTACACATACCTAGGCGTGGTATTCTCTGGTCCCACCTTCAGCATGCGACAGGCGGCATTTTCCCGGTTACGGAAGGGCTATACATCATTGGTAGATTTGGAGAGATTATGTTTCAGCTCACACATTAGAGATGCGACTAGTAAGTGTCGACTTTTTGATACTATGGTAGTTCCCTCAGCTCTTTACGCATCAGAGACATGGAGTACGGGCCTGACAGCTACCGAGTGGGCACACATTTCACGACTTCAGATTCATATGCTATCTCGGATGATACGGGCTAAGTCCTCTACAACACATCATATTATATTGGCAGAGTTCGCCGTCCCCCCTATTCAGCTAGAGGCACTGTTCCATATTGTCACATTCATACAGCGCCTGGAGGATCTTCAAGGTAGAGACACACACTATGCTGCAGCGGCTTTGGCATCATCACAGCACCTACATTCTGTGGGACACTCCTTTTCATGGTATTCCCAAGCTTGTCGTCTCCTCTCCACGTGGAGTATTCACATTACGGATCTACCGGCGGGTACGCATCAGTATCTTCGAGGACACTTGTATAGAGCATATCTTCAGAGCACTTGGCAGTTTCCATCTGGGGTGAAGACGGAGTTTTATCAGACACATTTTCTCTCTCGGGATCATGCTAGATATCCTACTGTTCCCGGATATCTAGTGGATAGTATCTCACACAAACTGCGGATAGTGATGGGTCAGTTTCGAGTTTCCTCTCACCAGCTAGCCATTGAGACTGGCAGATACAGTGGCATCCCGAGAGATGCTCGGATTTGTAGTATGTGTGATACACACGACATAGAGGATGAGTTTCATTTTCTCTTCAAGTGCCCAGCCTACTATGAGATCCGAGGGAGATACTACTGCTTGTTTCAGGATCATCCACTCACACTTTCTACCTTGATATCATATGAGGACCCCAGATGTGTTGCGCTGATGATCCGAGAGATGGCGGACCTGCGTATGGCGAGACTAGACGCTGACACCTCCCCCTTGATACAGCTGAGCATACAGGAGTGTTTATCACGTTGGAGGCAGAGGCAGGAGAGTACTGATTCTGATGGAGAGGCTGAGATCCCGGACGCCTCCATGCATAGACGGCAGAGACAATGTCGGCGACTAGAGGGACAGACAACCCACAGGCCACGATCTACAACTTCACGGCAGTAGAGACACCACCGACCATCCACTCAGAGACGGAGAGACACAGTTCGTTTAGCGACAGTGTCTCAACATACCTTACATCACTATTTCATAGGCGGAGAGACATTTATATGATGATAAGGCCCTCCTTGTCTATCATCATTATTTCCTGTTTACCTGTAGTCTTGTTTCTTTGTTCTTTTAGGTGGTAGAGCTTTCATGCTCCCACCGTGCATACTTGACATGTACCTTTTTAATTCCTATGTACCTTAGGGTATTTCATGGACATTAATAAAGATCTTTCTTTCTTTCTTTCTTTCTCTCTCTCTCTCTCTCTCTCTCTCTCTCTCTCTCTCTCTCTCTCTCTCTCCCCCCCCGTCGGAAGCCGCCCACCCCCCCGCTCTACCGCCACCTCATCTGCCAACTCACCCCCCTCGCTGCCGATTCATCCCCCCCCCCCCTCACTGCTACCTCACCCCATCCCCTCACTGCTAACTCCCCCCCCCCCCTCGCTGCTGGTACTGTTGACCGATCCCCCTCCCCCCCCCCGGTTGCTGACTCAGCTGCTGTTGCTGACCCCCTCACTGATGCTGCTGACTCAACCCCCCCCCCCCCCCCCCCCCCCCGCTGCTGCCACCTCCCACCCCCTGTTGCCTGCACACATGCCTGCTTCCTCTTCTTTCTCTTGTTCTTTTGACTCTTTTTTGTTGAACTCCAATCAGACTGATCTGGCCATTCCTACCGACCTTCCTATTCCCATCTCCCAAGAAACTACAGCTCCTCCATCTACAACACACATCCCATACACTCCCTCCAAATCAACTGAGCTTTTCTCCTCTTGGGAAGTTGCCCAAATGAAAGCAGATTTCCAGCTTTTGAAATAAGAACTTTCACAGTTGAAGGCAATAGTGGTCTCTCTACTCAAAGAAAAGAACGTGTTGCAGTCCAAAGTTGCCTCATTGGAACAAGTGATCAGTACTAAGCAGGTTGCAGCCTTGGAATCGACTACCACCATGATACGGGATCTCGAAGATAAGATTGAGCAACATAAAGAAGAAATCCTTTCATGGGCAACAGTATTGAAGAAAGGCACCAAGCCTAGTGCTCCCATTTCCTCAGTCATCTCAGCCACCATTTCAGAAGAGTGGTCAAGGGTACAAAAGGCCCATAACATCAGGGTTCGTGGGATACCAGATACACAGGATGGCATTGCCGAAGCTACGAGGTTTCTCAAGACCACCCTAGGACATGTGACATATGGGTTAGACACAGCTTGGAGGACCACCAGAGATGCAACTACATTGGTCATTCGCTTCACATCCTTAGCCATGATAAATTCCAAGGCCTAGCTGTGGACTATCATAACAGCATAGTAAGCACACTATGAAAGCTTGAAAAAACCAGCTATGGGGTAGAACACAAAAGCAAGAGAGAGAGGACTTCAAAGCTCACACAACTTGAATGATTATTCAAAGAGTAGTAGGGCGTGGAAACCTATAAGGATCACCAAATGAAGATCTGACTAGATCCTGTTGCAAAACAACCAAAAGGACACGTGTGGAGCAAAACCACCCAACCAACAGATCCCTCCTGGAGTTTGCTCCTGGACCTAGTCCCCAAGCCATAGTGAAGAACCTAAGAGAGAGGAGGAGAAACTGGCTCAAGAAACTGAATTTCCAATAGGAGGATGGGCGAGTTTCCAATGGACATGTTCTCCTCATGAGAGCGAGAATATTCCCCCTAGGATCCCCATGCAACCTATATTGAGCTATTAACCTCCTCTTCTTGCATTAAAGCAGTCATTCACTATAGGTCTGGCCCCTCATATGATTATTAATTACTTTACAGGCCAAGCCCGGAATGACGAGGCATAACTAATAACCATATACACCTGGAGTGACCGGCTATCCACGTCAGGAATTATTCCGATTCCCTATACATGACATGGACGTAACATTCTTCCCCCTTAAACCAGTTCTGTCCTCAGAACGAGTAACTAGGGAAAACCCAATTTGTATGCTCTTAACTCTTCCCATGAATCATTATTCTCAATTTGACCAACCAACCTAAGTAAGCACACAGAGATAGAACAATTTCTCAATTGTTTGTCTCTGATCCTAAGTACTCATTCAGGGTCCAAAGGTACATTGAGCGATAAATCTTCCAAATGGGCAAAATCCTGAATACATCAAATTGTCATCATCATATAAACTAAATTTACATGATACACTGGATGAGCAATCGACCAAACCTGAAGATTAAGTTTAAAAGCTAACAAATCAATCATTTAACTTTCACAATTACCCTGAAAATTAATCTTTAGTCTGACTTCAATATCAAATAATTATTTAGAGATGGGATAATTCTCAAATTATCTGTCTCTACACTGAAATACTATATCGACCTTTTAGAAGTACACTAAAAGATAGATTTCCCTATTAGGTTTGATTCTCTCCAATCTAATAACATCACCTTCATGTACTTCAATTTACATGAATCATTGGGTGAGTCTCACCTTATATTGGAAATCAATGTTCAAAAGTTAAAGATCCAAAACAATTATAGTCCAAGACTATCCACAATTACTTGTAGACCTATCATAAATGCTTCTTGCTTCAAAACTCATCCCACCAAAATCTCTTAGGAGATCCATCAAGATAAAAATGACTTCAACTCAGTCTTGAGTACCCCAAATACTCTCCCGAGATAAGTGCTCTATCCCTAGCATCATATACCAGAAAATAGCAACCATTCAATCTTGATAGACTTAACTGCTCCTAATTAACCGGGCCTGTGAGATCCAAACAATCTCAAGTTTGTATACAAATTTAGAGTTTAAATAACAAATCTAAATTTTAACTCCACCAATTGATCAAGAATTACTCATCATCTTACGAATCATCATATTTCCATATAATCATCTAATGACCTTTCAGTATCAATTTAAGATTCGTCAATCATAAACATTTAGAATCTTATGATTCGTCACTCATAATCTATCAGATTCTAAACCCATACTTAATCATTTAGAGATACTGGAGTATATGCACAACATACCACTCAGGAAATATAAGAAACATTCTGAAATCTTTTCCACAAGGAAAATTACTGGATTCCAAGAATATTCTTCCATCTCGATTCTTAACCAGATTATGAGTTCCAAATTCTACAATCAACCAAGTGATTAAAGACCATTATACATTTGTCTTTAACAAATAATAAACTTTATACAATCACCTAGAACCACATCTAGAGATTATAAAGTTCTGCAGAATTCCAACTGAATTCAGTGGTTATCCTTGACATTAGTTAGACTCCGTCATCCAATGTATGTATATGAGCTCACTGGGATATAGTCAATAACTTAGGATATTTCTCCTTCAAGAAATATTCTATATCAAGAATCTTCTATATTCTATCCACAGTTCTCATAAATGAATCCAAATGACTCACTAATCATGTGACTTATAGAGTAATCCAATTACTCAAGTCAATTGTAAATGATTCAGAAATCTTAAATGTCTAGGTGCAGATCTCAATTATACATGTATAACACCACATTTAGATCTTCTTCCAAACCATAAATAAGTTAATGAATTATCCTTTCCACTAAGCTGCCTTTTGATTCCGACTCTCCAAGCACAGAAAGCTTATATCTAAGATCCTGAATCTTAGTAAGATGATCAGTAATTGTCTCCCCTGTCTCCATTCTAAGAGTATACAACTTGTTCTTCAAGTAGAGAAACCTAGTTGTACTTGTTGTCTCATACAATGCACAAAGAATGTGCCATGCATCCACAGGCCCTTTGGCTGACCTGATTAGAGGAATCACATTATCCCTCACTGACATGTCGATGATCCTGTGTGCCTTTTCCCCTTGATATAGTCCTTGAGTTCAAGTTCAGATGTTTGAACAGGCTCCTCACCTGTCACAAGCTTCCAACATTCTTTGTCTTCAAGAATGTTCTTGATCTTGAATTTCCATATGCTAAAGCTAGTGCCATCAAGCCGGCTGGCTTCACTCAGCATGCTCTCTGCAAGACTAGACATAGCTGGATAGAAATAAAACACAAAAGGTAAATTGGGGTTTTCACCCAATAGGGTATGCAACCACTTGCTCAATAACCCTCAGCTTCTAGATTTTAAACTATCCCCCTGTATGGCTGTCCTAGCCCTTGTCCAAGATCCACTCAGAACTTTCACTGAAATCCCCACTGTAATGTTGAAATAAGTGCCTCTTTTGCCCCTTAAGACTTGTATACTTGTAACTTGTAAGTTATGCATAAGATATGGGGGTAAAACATTTACGCACATAGTACACCCCACTTGTGCTAATTAGGCAAGTAATAACAAGTAGGTTGAGGACCCATGTGGGTTCTAGAGCTAGAATTAGCAAGACACCACCTCCATACATTACATGCTAAATGTAGCCCAAAGTTTGGAGGGGTTTCCACGCCCTACTACTCTTTGAATAATCATTTAAGTTGTGTGAGCTTTGAAGTCCTCTCTCTCTTGCTTTTGTGTTCCACTCCATAGCTGGTTTTTTCAAGCTTTCATAGTGTGCTTACTATGCTGTTATGATACTCCATAGCTAGGCCTTCGAATTTGTCATGGTATCGGAGCCGGTTATGTTGCATGTGGTGTGGTGAAAGCTTGGACCTGTTTTGATCAGATTCCTGCCATTCCTAGAGAGCAGCTTACCTTTGAGGAGGGAGCACTTTTTGTAGGGGCATCTGATCTCTGTTCTATCTGCATGGTTGAAGTACTTTTGGCAAGGGGAGTACAGGGAGCCAAAAAGTTTCTAATTTGCGACAAAAAAATTTGAGTTTTTTGGACAGCCAGGACTGTAGGAGGGCGCTTTCTACAGTGGGGACTTCAATGAAAGTTCTGAGTGGATCTTGGACAAGGGCTAGGACAGCCATATAAGGGGATAGTTTCAAAACCAGAATAGGGTTATTGAGCAAGTGGCTGCATACCCTAGTTGGGTGGAAACCCCAGTTTGCCTTTTGTGTTCTATTTCTATCCAGCTATGTCTAGTCTTGCAGAGAGCATGCTGAGTGAAGCCAGCCAACTTGATGGCACTAACTTTAGCATATGGAAATTCAAGATCAAGAACATTCTTGAAGACAAAGAATGTTGGAAGCTTGTGACAGGTGAGGAGCCTGTTCCAACATCTGAACTTGAACTCAAGGACTATATCAAGAGAGGGGAAAAGGCACACAGGATCATCAACATGTCAGTGAGGGATAATGTGATTCCTCTAATCAGGTCAGCCAAAGGGCCTGTGGATGCATGGCACATTCTTTGTGCATTGTATGAGACAGCAAGTACAACTAGGTTTCTCTACTTGAAGAACAAGTTGTATACTCTCATAATGAAGACAGGGGAGACAGTTACTGATCATCTTACTAAGATTCGGGATATTAGATATCAGCTTTCTGTACTTGGAGAGTCTATTGCTGACAAAGACTTGGTGCCAATAGTTCTGAATAGCTTGTCATATGCTTATCAGAACTTTGTGTAATGATATCAGTGAGAGAGAAGATCCCTACCTATGAAGAAGTCTATGGTCTCTTGTTACAGGAGGAGATGAGGAGAGTTAATCTCTCCAAGAGGGAAGATTTCCAGGAGCATGCCTTTGCTTCTAAGAAGAAGCAAAATCCAGCTAAGGATAAGAAGAAAGGTAAAGGCAAGAACAAAGGAGCACCACAAACACTTGAGCAAGGAATGGAGAACTTGCAGATGCCAGAAGCACAATCCTCCTCGAATACTTCTTCCACACCTTGAAGGAAGGGGAATTGCAATTACTGTGGTGAACATGGACACTTTGCTTTTGAGTGCAGGAAGAAGCTTGCAGAGCAAAAGAAGGGCACAAAGAAGCAGGGAGGAAATGTTGTTGAGAGTGTTGCAAGAGAGGAGCAGAGTGACATAAGGCAAGCTGAGTTATTCTCTGTTGCATTGGCCTCACAAGCTACAACAGGTGGTTGGTACATTGACTCAGGTGCTTCAAAGCACATGACCCCTCATAGGGATTGGTTTGATACCTTTGTAAGGATTTGTGATGGACAAGAGGTGTGCCTAGGTGACAACTCAACACACAAGGTCAAGGGAAAGGGCACAGCACCTGTAAAGGTTCCATGAGGAGAAATCAAAGTCATTAAAAATGTCTTATATGTACCAGGACTTGCTAAAATCTTCTTCCGGTAGGAGCTATCACTCAACAAAATATGAAAGTAGAATTTGATGCTACTTCTTGTCTTGTGTTGGACAAGGTTAAGGATTGCAGGAAGATAAAATATACAGGTTGTACACTTCTATCCCTAGTCAGCATGCTTATACAGCAAAAGGAAGTGATGTTGATAGATTGTGGCATGAGAGGGATGGACATCTTGGCTACCAAAGCATGCAGGTGTTGAACCAACATCATATGGTGGAGGGGCTTCCAGTTGTTAAGCCAAGCTCTTCAGTTTGCGAGGCTTGCGCTATGGGAAAACAGCAAAGACATAAGTTTCCCAAGGAGAGCACCACCAGGGCAGCAGGCATACTTGACTTGGTACATTCAGATTTGTGGGGGCCAACCCAAACCAAATCTACAGGGGGGGGCATATTACTTTATGACCTTTATTGATGACTTCTCATGCAAGATTTGGATTTATTTCTTGAAGTTAAAATCTGAAGCATTCAAGTACTTCCTGCATTTCAAAGCTTTGGTAGAAGAACATTCAGGAAAGAAGATAAAGATGCTCAGGTCAAACGGTGGTGGAGAGTTCATTAAGACAGGATTTGTGGAATTCTGCAAAGCCAATGGGATCAAAAGGCAGCTTACAACTCCTCATACCCCTCAACAAAACGGCGTAGTATAGAGAAAGAACCGAACTATTGTGGAGTGTGCAAGGTGCATGCTCAAGGCAAAGGGGTTGCCCAACTCTTTTTGGGGCGAGGCAATGCACACAGCAGTGTTTCTGTTGAATATAAGTCCAACAAAAGCTGTGGAAGGCAAGACTCCAGAAGAGGCATTTAGTGGCATCAAGCCCAAGGTGGGCGCTTTGTGAGTGTTTGGTTGTACGGCCTATGCCCATATTCCCAAGGATAACAAGAAGAAGCTGGATGCAAAATGCAAAGTGTATTTTCTTGGGATACAATGAAGAAAGCAAAGCTTACTGACTTTACGATCTTACTAGCAAGAAGAGGATCATAAGTCGAGATGCGATCTTTGAAGAAGATCAAACGCCTCCTATAGAGGAACTTGAGATGGAGGATGGTACAAGTGAGTTTGTGCCAATACTTGATGATCCACATCCATATATTGGGGAGCCTCAGGATGATCATATGAGCGATCAAGAGGAAGAATCCGAGGAGGCTAGGAAGTGGAAGGAAAGGGGCAAATCTGTTGAGTCCTATTCACCGTCTTCATCACCAACTGCAAGGAAGAAGTTTCCCAAGTGGTATTGGCAAACTGTGTAGGATGGTTTGATATTGGATGAGGGAAAGAGCAGCAATCCAGGGGCTAGGAGTCTCAAAGGCAAGCCCGGCAGCATGAACACCAGGAGACAAACTATGCACTTATGACTACTATTTTGGATTCACAAGATCCACATACATTTGTTGAGGCAGCAGATGAGAAGGTATGGCAACATGCTATGCAAGAGGAGTACGACTCCATTCTCAAGAATGATACATGGGATTTGGTGAAGTTACCAAAAGGGAAGCATCCTATTGGTTGTAAGTGGGTCTACAGGACCAAATACAAATCGGATGGGAGCATCGAAAAGCATAAGGCTAGGCTGGTTGCTAAAGGCTATGCAGAGAAGGAGGGCTTGGACTATGATGAGACGTTTGCCCTGGTAGCTAAGATGACGTCTATCAGGTTGGTTTTAGCATTGGCTGCATTTTTTGGTTGGGAGGTCCATCAAATGGACGTGAAGAGTGCTTTTCTCAATGGACAGTTGGCTGAAGAAGTCTACATGGAACAGCCACAAGGTTTCGAGGCTAAGGGCAAGGAAACTATGGTATGCAGGCTTAAGAAGGCCTTATATGGTTTGAAGCAGGCACCCAGGGCCTGGTATAGTCGTATTGACGACTATTTTGCCACGGAGCAATTCATAAAGAGTCAGTCGGATTCCAACCTGTTCGTGAAGGAGGAAGATGGGAACATTGTTTTGATAGTTCTCTATGTGGATGACTTGGTCATCACGGGTAACAATGGGAAGCTTATTGAAAAGGTGAAGGCTCATTTATCAAATGAGTTCGAGATGAAGAATTTGGGTTCAATCCACTATTGTCTTGGCTTGGAGGTTTGGAAAAAGGAAAACTGTGTGTTTATTTCCCAAGCTAACTATGCATGTGAAGTCTTGAACAGGTTCAACATGTAGTTACAAGTATACAAGCCTTAAGGGTATGGAACTATGATGGCATTCACTCATCCTCTACAGCAGGTGATCTGATTGACTTTAATACTGGACGAGACCTATTGTTTTTCATGGAAACTCACGAGAGTCAAGAACAGGGACTCTACCCACTTTCCCGGAATACAGATGGGATTCAGTATACAAACCTGAGACTAGGTCAGCTAGTGGTCGTGGTTCTAGAGGGGTGGCTTGTCTCTATAGAGAGTCCCTTCATTAGATGATTGAGTTCGTCAGGCACGATGAGCATGCAAAATATATCTGAATTCGTATTACAGGACGGGAGGTTGGTTTGGACAGGGACATTTTCATTGCTGCCTGCTATTTTCCTCTGGAGTCCTTTTTTGTTGAGGGTGTTGGCTCACCTTATTTGGACCTTTTAGTGGATATATATCATCAGATTTGTTGAGCGGGGGCATATTTCCTTTACTGGGGATTTTAATGCCCGAAATGCTTCACAACAGACAAAGTTCCATGATTCTACAAACCAACTCCGAGTTCACGCCCTTGACAGTGACAGCTTGGGAATCACCAGAATTTTTGAGGATGGATCGGGACCTATTACAGCATATGGTGAGTATCTGTTACAGTTTGGTGAGGCACGTGAGCTAGCCATTTATAATGGCCTATCTCACTAGCCTAATTCTAGCAGCTATACTTGTCACTCTCATAGTGGCAGTCATAGTGTTGTTGATTACCTCATGGGTCACCTTCATCCATTCCCCTCATTCACAGTTTCCATATCTCTCCCACCACTCTCTCTGATCTCTCTCTGATCATTTGTTCCTTTCCTTCACTATTGGCCACCTTCCATCATTGCCATCTCCACCACAATCCACACTACCCCGTGCACCCAAATACACTTTCCACCCCCTCTACATACCGCTTTACCAAGAATCCCTTGCCTCCTTACTTCACACTTTTCTCATGCTGCCTTCCTCACCACTTCTCTCCATATTGCTGTAACTTTGGCCTTTCCATCCAAACCTCACAACAACAAACCAGCTCATCCACGATCACCTCGACCTTTCCATCCACCATGGTACGACGCGGAATGCCGCTCCCTTCACCACACTGTTACACATGCTCGTTTCCATGTTCGCTCCTCACGGCAATTCTACAACCGCACACTTCGCCGCAACAAACGTGCCTATGATGACTCCTAAGGAAGCCGCCTTGTGAACCTCTTTTCAGCTCCTATTCTAGTGCCTTTTGGCGTGAATTTATCCCCCGTGCTCCACCCCCTCTCCTGGACGACCTACATACCTAAACTGACTATGCTACCCAGCTTTCCACTATATCCACTGATACGCCCATTTCCATCTCTCCTCAACCTTATGACTTCACTGAAGATCTTGAATCCGAGCTACTGTATTCACGCCCACACTATCCACTCTCCTCAACCATGCTGTTGTTGAAGGCTTCCCATCTTCTTGGTGCACCAACATCATACATCCTATCCATAAAAATGGTGACCCCATGTCACCTAGTAATTACCGCACTATCATGATTGGGCATGTTCTCGCAAAGTTATATGGCACCATCCTTCAGTCTGCAGTTAGCTCAAAGGCAGAGTCTAGGAGATTGCATGCATTGGGCCAGGCAAAGGTTCCGCGCTCATTACTCCACTTTTGATCATATCTTCACACTTCGAGCTCTCATTGAGGAAGCTAGGCACGGGAAGGAAAAGGTTGTTGTTGTTTTGTGGAATTCAGGAAAGTCTTTGACTCTGTCCCACCCTCTCTATTTATCCAAAGACTCCGTGACTTGGGTTTCTCGACAGATATTATTCTAGTTGTCATGGCTCTTTTTGTGAGGGTTTTGCGTTGCTTTCGTCATAGTAGTGGCATTTCTGAGCAGATCCGAAGTACTATTGGGGTTAAGCAGGGGTGCTCTCTTTCACCAGTTCTTTTTGGACTATACATTGATGAGCTGGAGCTGGTCATCTCTCAGTGTGGTGGGGACAGTTATAGGCTTGGTGACATTTTGATCGCTATCCTTCTCTATGCGGATGATGTGGTATTAGTCTCTCATACCAGAGAGGGATTACAGAGACAGTTGGATTGCTTACACACCTTTTGTACCCAGTAAGGTTTAGGGGTGAATCTCTCGAAGACCAAAATCATGGTCTTCAATACCTCTCGGGCTTTTATGCAGCGTCAGGAGCTTACCTTTGATGGACAGCCTCTAGAGGTGGTTTCTTCATATACTTACCTTGGCATGCTCTTCACTGGTCCTACTTTCAGTATGAGACAGGCGGCTACTTCTAGACTTGGGAAGGGTCATTCTTCCCTGGTCTAGTTGGAGCGATTCTACTTCCATAAGTCTATTCGGGATGCCCCGAGTAAGTGCAAACTTTTTGACACCATCGCCACCCCTTCAGCCATGTATGCAACAAAGATATGGTGTACAGGTGTAATAGATCCTAACACCACAGTAGGGCAAACACTAACTGATCCACCCAACCTTGCCTACTCCCTGATATAGAGTAAGCCCCTCCTAGCCCAGTGTGAGGACTGGTAGCATGCTACTGCCAAGTGTCGGCCACGTGGCACTGACGTGGCCGACTGCACGTCGGGACCCAACTGGGGGCCCTATCCTGCTGACAGGGTCTCTAAGCTGTGTTAGGCCCGCCATAGCTATGGACCGTGCTGGGGCACACTACTCACATTGTCTTGCCCTGTTGGTCATGTACGCTGGACACGACCCTGACTGTGGTATCTGACCCATCTGTGTTCTCTAGGGTTCGGCACTGGTTACGAGCTCGTAACACTCCCTCCCCCTTAAGAACCGTCTTGGTCCTCTAAGACAAAGTCTGGAAAAATCTTGCGAAGGACGCTGCCTCTTTCCCAAGTGGCATTCTCAACAGGCTGATCATTCCACTTAACCAGATATTCTCGGTATAGAGTATGACGAGTCTGCGTCTCTCTACTATCAAGAATCTCCTCTGGTTCATGTGGAGGTTGTTGAGGATCCAATGGGAGAACTAGAACATTGTCCCCTACCAGATTGTCTGATCTGGTTAAGGCTTTTCGTAACTGACTTACATGAAAGACTGGAAAAACCTTACTGCTGTGAGTTCTAGTTCATAGGTGACCTCGCCTAGTCTCCTACTGATGGTAAAGGGACCACAATACCTTGGAGACAACTTAGCACACACTCCTGATTTGAGGGTTTTAGAGTCAACTGGGACTCTCAAGTAGACTTTCTCACCAGTGGAGAACTGCACATCCCATCTGTGTGGATCTGCATAATGCTTGGCTCGATCCTGGGACTGCCTAATGCTACGCTTAGCATGTTCTATCATCTGGTTTAGGTCCTCTAAGAAGTTTCTGGCTGCTTCAACTTTTTCTTGTTTAAAATCTACAGCTGTGGGTGAGCGTGGCTGAAAACCGTACATCAGCATAAATGGGCTGTATCCCATAGCTGAATGTTTGGTACTGTTGTAAGCAAACTCTAATATCGAGAGATACTCCTCCCAATTAGTCTGGTTCTTGCTGACGTATGCATGAAGCATATCCTCCAGCACTTGATTTACCCTTTCTGTTTGACCGTCCGTCTGTGGATGGTCGGTGGTACTCATATTAAGTTTAGTATGGAGATGATGGAATACTGCCCTCCAAAAATTTCCAGTAAACTTACTGTCCCGGTCGCTGACTATGCCGGAAGGTAGACCGTACAATTTAAATAGCCCGTCTACAAACAACCTCGCTAACTCTGAAGCTCTAACGGTTGTTTTGGTCGGAATGAAATGAGCCATTTTGGTCAGACGGTCAACTGTGACCCATATAGCGTCATTACCCTTTTGGGTTTTAGGCAGGCCTACTATAAAATCCATGGAGATACTCTCCCATTTACCAGCTGGTATTTCTAAGGGATGCAACAACCCTCCTGCCTTTAAACGCTCTGCTTTATTTACTTAACATTTCTGGCAACTAGTTACATACTGGTGGACGTCCTTTTTCATACTGGGCTAGAAAAATTGCCTACGAAGAAGCTCATAGGTCTTCTGTATGCCTGGGTGTCCCGCGCTAGGATTGTCATGACATTCATATAGGACCTGCTGCCTATAATCCTCTGAATTGGGGACACATACTCTATCTCTATAGAGCAAGTACTCATCCTGAATGGAATACTGTGACCCAAATATGCTACTTCTTCAACGAAGAATTCACACTTGGATTGTTTAGCATAGAGCTTATGCTTTCTGAGCAATCGAAACACCTTTCTGAGGTGTTTTAGATGCTCCTTCCTCATTTTGCTGTAAACGAGGATGTCATCTAAAAATACGACTACAAACTTAGCCAAGTATGGTCTGAGGACACTGTTCATCAAGGTCATAAAGGTAGCTGGAGCATTTGTGAGCCCAAATGGCATCACCTTAAACTCATAATGACCGTGACGAGTCCTAAAAGCTCTTCTCGAGACATCTTCCGATTTTATACGGACTTGATGATATCCCGATTTGAGGTCTATTTTGCTGAAAAACTTAGCCCCGTCGAGTTGGTCAAACAACTCGTCTGCCCGAGGCATAGGTTATTTATTCTTAATTGTGACTTTATTGAGGGCTCTGTAATCTATGCAAAGACGCATAGACCCCTCTTTCTTTTTCACCAATAGGACTGGTGAGGCCCATGGTGAACTACTGGTCTAAATTTGGCCTTTCCCAAGATAGTCTGTTAACTGCCTAGTTATTTCTTCATCCTCTGTTCGGCTGACCCGATACGGAGGTTTAGAAACAGGTGCTGTACCTGGTAGTAGGTTTATTACATGATCTACCTCTCTGCTAGGTGGTAAACCATGTGGCAAATCTTCAGGAAAAACATCTTTAAATTTAGACAATAAAGTTTCTAATTTACTGATTTTCTGCTGAATAGAACTGGAAATAGAAACTTCAGGAATAAACTGAAAGCCAAGGCTTCTGTTTCAAGTTCGTTGAAGCCTCTCTCTTGGGGTTGATCAGGTCCCTGAGGAGTGGTCATCTTCGGAACTGAAAGAGAGCTACCTTAACTTACTGAAGGAAAAAAGTCTAAAAGACTAATTTACACTGTACAAAGGAAAGGAAAGATGACTTAGCTGTTTCTGAGGACTGTACTTCCAAAGAAAGAATGAAGAGGAACCCTTTCAGCCTCTTTTCCCCAAGATTTCAGACCTGCTGTCCCGGAAAATGCCAGTTTGAAGCTTCAAAACGGTGCCAAATTTCCCGGTTCTTTGAGGATAGTAGCTCGCTGGTTTGATTGCAACCCAACTGGCTCGTTTACTTCTGATTTGAGACCCAAAAAGTATTTCAATTTCTGATTTTGGTGTCTCCCTACCCTCGCTGGCTGGACAGCCACCTGTCTGGCCCAATTTTCTGAAATTCAAGGCCCAAAACTTGCTTGAAACTCTGATCTGACTTCAAGTAGTAGGTCGTTGGTCTGTGGCAATCTAGTTTGATGTTCAAACTACTGAAAAATCCTCAAAAACAGTGATGAAAAACTAATTTCTCATCTCCCTGTCCAGCGCTGGCCCTGCTAAGAAAAAGTGTTTGAAAACCCTTCAAATTTCCTTAGATTTCTCTGAAATTTCAGAGGTAGATTTCTGATCCCTCAGCGATGGATCAGCACCACCCTTTCTCCTCAAAAATCCGCTCTGATTCCCTGAATCTGATGGCAAAAATCAGAGATGAAGACTAAATTTACGGCACTGGACCTGCTCTAGAAATTTTAACTAATTTCTCTCTGACCAGCAAGTAAATCCACCAAGATTTCCTCAGTAGGAGACTGTTCCTACAGCGAGTCTCCTCCTCTATTTCTTTCTGAGAACTTGAAGAAGTTCTGAGCAATCTAGCTACTTTCTCCACTGCTGAACTGAGTTCCCTAGGATGGAGATGGCTCTGATACCAGTGTAATAGATCCTAACACCACAGTAGGGCAAACACTAACTGATCCACCCAACCTTGCCTACTCCCTGATATAGAGTAAGCCCCTCCTAGCCCAATGTGAGGACTGGTAGCATGCTACTGCCAAGTGTCGGCCACGTGGCACTGACGTGGCCGACTGCACGTCGGGACCCAACTGGGGGCCCTATCCTGCTGACAGGGTCCCTAAGCTGTGTTAGGCCCGCCATGGCTATGGACCGTGCTGGGGCACACTACTCACACTGTCTTGCCCTGTTGGTCATGTACGCTGGACACGACCCTGACTGTGGTATCTGACCCATCTGTGTTCTCTAGGGTTCGGCACTGGTTACGAGCTCGTAACAACAGGCCTCTCCTCCTCACATTGGGCCAGCATTTCATGCAAAGAAGACGGTAAAGAAGGTACACACACTTTCAATAGCGTCATCTCAGCCACCATATCCGAAGAAGAAATGCGGAAGTATAAATCTCTGAATGTGCGGGTGCGAGGAATTGAAGATACTAAGGCTCCCATTACCGAAGCATCCAGTTTCCTCACGGATACACTTTCCCACCATCACAACGGAATGGAAAAAGCGTGGAGAACTAAAAGAGATCCAACTACACTCATCATACAGTTCACGGGAATAGAGGAGCGGCAAGCTGTCCTTAGGCTACGAGCTAGGCTGAGAGGTACCCTTGTCTTCATGGACGATGATCTCACACCTATGCAAGTTGTCAAAAGGAGGAAGGTTTTCAGCAAAGCCAAAGCACGAAGAAAAAGAGTGATCTATCGGGATGGTAAGGCCTGATACATTGACCCCCAAAAATCTGAGGCATAGGGATTTGGGCCCCCGGACTTAGGAGCGGTTCGGGGGCCCTCACAAAAGCATTGCGGTTAAGTTTATGCAATGGTATCCATTCTTCAGCTACAGCAGGAGACTTTAGAGATTTTTGTACTACAGGGGATATCCTTATACTTACTGAGACACATGAGAGTCCTGAGAGAGGACTTCCTTGCATTGAGGGATTTTGCTGGCTTTCTACTTGCAGAGGGAAGACGAGGGCACTGACTAGTCGCGGTTCAGGTGGTGTTGCTTGCTTATTTCGAGACTCTCTCCAGCCATGGGTCGAGCTACTATACACTGACGAGCAGGCTCGCTATATCTGGATCTGGTTGGCTCACAGGTTGATGGAGTTAGATCGTGACATATTCTTGGCTATTTGTTATTTCCCTCCAGAGACATCAGCTTTCACCTTTCATGGATATTTCATCGGACATTATCAGATATGAGGATCGAGGATATATTCTTCTAGAGGGGGACTTCAATGCCAGGACTGGGTCTAGGCAAACGGAATTTCACAGAGCAACAGATGACCCATAGCGGATACATGCACTTGATTGGGATGATCGGCGGATGCAGCGGGTCCAGTCACATCATATGCGGAGCAGATGCTTCAGTTGGGTGAGGCTCATGGACTGGCCATTTATAATGGCCTTCTTCAGCTGCTAGGCTCTGGTGACTACACTTGTTTCCCACATAGTGGAGGACATAGCGTCGTCGACTATTTCATGGGTTCACCATTTCTCCTTCACTTCATTTCATCCTTCTCTGTACACCGCACCACTCTTTCTGATCATTCATATCTCTCACTCTCTGTCGGTCATCTCCACATCACACCTATTTTCTCTTCGACCCCTACAGCTAAACCCACCTACCGCTACACTTCACATCACACACCACTATACAGAGAAGCCCTCTCCGATCTCCTTACCTATTTCCCACATGAGCATACTTTAGAGGAGCAGTCCCTCTTTCTTGTCCAGACCATCCATACTGCAGCTTCCATTGCCTTTCCACCCCCACGGCCCAAAGACCAGCAACATCATAGACCCTATAACCCCTAGTATGATCAAGAATGCATCCAGTTACATCAGAACCTCATAATGCTCGCTCCCATCTTCCTCATATGACCAAAACCATATCTCGTGTCTACCGCAGAAGCACAAAAAAAAAGAAAATCGCATACGAGATTGGTCAGGGTAAGAAACTGATGGATCTCCTCTTTAGTTCTTCCTCAGGTTCATTCTGGAAGAGGTTCCTTCCACGGTCACCCCCACCACGGATCACAGACCTCAGCACTTGGGTCACATATGCCACATCATTGTACACCATCCCAGATACCCCTCCTCTTCCCACCTCCTGTCTCACGGATACTTCTGCCATATTCACTAACGAACTTATAGAAAAGGCCATCACACGACTCCATTCCCATAAAGCCAAAGACATTGATGAGCTAGAGGCTGAACTTCTAAAGTATGCTCCCGACATCCTCTCACCCTTTCTCTCCATCCTATTCATTCGAGCTGTCACCTCTGATTTTCCCTCTCCATGGTCCACAAACCTCATTCACCCTATCCACAAAGGCAGGGACCCCATGAAAGCTGACAACTACCGCACCATTATGATCAGTCACCTCTTCACCAAAGTATATGGTTCTATCCTACAGTCAGAGATCAGTACAGAGATGGGTGCTAGATCAATTCATGCCATTGGACAAGCGGGTTTCAGACCGGGATATACTACATCAGATCATATCTTTACTTTGAGGTCCATCATTGAGGAGGCTAAGGCCAAGAGGGAGCGTGTATACTGCTGCTTTGTGGATTTCCGCAAGGCATTTGATTCTATGCCTAGGCATCTATTGATACAGAGACTTCATGATCGGGGCTTTCAGGAGGATACTATACAGGCCGTAGTAGCATTGTACAGGCGAGTTATTGGCAGGGTCCGACTATCAGGAGTTATTTCACCGGAGGTGGTCAGTACTATTGGTGTCAAACAGGGATGTCCACTCTCTCCTACACTTTTTGGTCTTTACATTGACGAGCTAGAGCATGTTATACGGAGTGATGGAGGGGAGGGTTGTACATTGGGCGACCTCATTATTGCTATTCTCCTTTATGCTGATGATGTGGTTTTGCTTTCAAGGACGAGAGAGGGTTTGCAGCGACCCTTAGATGCTCTTCTTTCTTTCTGCACACGGTGGGGTTTGTCGGTGAATGTGGCCAAGACTAAGATTATGGTGTTCAACACCTCTAGGTCTTTCATGATGCGGCAGGAGCTTCTATGGGATGGTCATCCCCTAGAGGTTGTTGATTCCTATACATATCTAGGAGTACTATTCTCGGGGCCTACGTTCAGCATGAGACACGCAGCTATTTCCCAGGTACGGAAGGGCTATGCCTCACTGGTAGATTTGGAGAGACTATGTTTCAGCTCACACATCAGAGATGCGACTAGTAAGTGTCGGCTCTTTGACGCTATGGTTGTGCCCTCAGGTATGTATGCTTCCGAGACATGGAGTACTGGTCTGACAGCTACTGATTGGACATATATCTCCCGGCTCCAGATTCGTTTGCTTTCCCGGATGATACGGGCTAAGTCCTCAGTACCACACCAGATTATCTTGGCGGAGTTCGCGGCCCCCCCCATTCAGATTGAGGCCTTATTTTATATTGTGACATTCATACAGAGGTTAGAGGATCTTCAGGACGGGGGTACACATTATGTAGTTGCAGGTTTATCTTCATCCCGGCGCCTACACTCAGAGGGACACCTTTTCTCATGGTACTCCCAGGCTTGCCGTCTCCTCTCCACATTGGGTATCCAGATCAGTGATAGCGATGGGTCAGTTTCGGGTTTCTTCACATCAGCTAGCTATTGAGACTGGCAGATACAGTGGCACCCCACGAGAGGACCGGCTTTGTAGCATGTGTGTTATGCATGAGACTGAGGACGAGTCAGTGCCTGAGGACGAGGATTATGATTATGA
Organism: Diphasiastrum complanatum; assembly: GCA_029204225.1. NCBI lineage: Eukaryota > Viridiplantae > Streptophyta > Lycopodiopsida > Lycopodiales > Lycopodiaceae > Diphasiastrum > Diphasiastrum complanatum. The sequence goes on along the minus strand of CM055102.1, from coordinate 38,680,202 downwards.
CAACGACGAGAATGACGACCGCTCTCATGCTCATAGAGATCAGAGACAATGTACCTCCCACCATCCTGTTACTACCAAGATTACCAGACGCTCTACGCAGAGGCGTAGTACCGCTACTACTACATGTGCACGTGCTCATGCTCACAGACGACGCTGGCAGGCTCCAGCGCTTTCCCAGTCTGTGGTCCGCATTACATCTTTTTACAGCATCAGCAGCAACGCCTTGTCATCTTGGCATAGATACTTATGACCATTATGCACACACTCCCGCAGACGGGTCTATTTTAGTTTGCCCTAGATGTTTTCTTAATTTTATACGCTCCCATGGTTAACACATACTTGACATGTAATTCATCAGTCTTATACGCCTTTTGGCATGGAATAGACATTAATAAAGAGCTCTCTCTCTCTCTCTCTCTCTCTCTCTCTCTCTCTCTCTCTCTCTCTCTCTCTCTCTCTCTCTCTCTCTCTCTCTCTCTCTCTCTCTCTCTGGCATTACTGATGCACCCTCTATTTTCACTGACAATCCATTTGCTATCACAGAAACGCATCAGCTGTCCACGGTCGATTACACTCCTTCCAAGCCTATTGAGAGCCTTTATGCCTATGATATTGGTTTCATCCGAAACGAAATCCTTGGCATTAAGAAACAACTACACTTTTTTGAAATGGCGAATGGCAAATTGGCTCTAGATCTCGTGGGTGTCAAAGAACGGGTGGAGCAGCTTGAGCAAGAAAATGTATATCTTAAGCAACGGCTTGCAGAACATGTACCTTCTTCGGACGAAACTTCCAACAAAATATCTTGCTTGGAAAAACAGGTCGAAGAGACAAAGACATGGGCAGCACTCTTTAAACCGGATGATATGGGCAGCAAACTCTCATCACTTGCAAAACAGGTTGAAACAACGACATCGATCCTCAAACAAGGTAATCACCCCCATATCTCAGCCTCTATGATGGATAACAATTTGGAGACAATTTTGGATGAACAAGCTAGAAGAGCTAACTCATGTTGTTGATGGTTTTGATACGGCATGGCATAGTAAATTTGATGACAATGTTCTTTTTGTCAAATTTCGCTCTCTTCAACACCGCAATGCAGCCCTTCACCTTAGAACAAAACTCAAAGGCACTTTCATTTATATGGATGATGACTTGACAAATACCCAATGGTTAGCAAGGAAAAAGATTATTCACGAAGCAAAAGAAAAAGGGCAAAGGGTCGTTTTTATCGACGGCAAACCAAGATATTTCGACCTCCTCTCGCACTAGGAACTTGGGGCTCCCGGGTTTAGAAGCTGCCCGAGATCCCCTACAATTTTGAGACTTGGCTTCTGGAATTGCAATGGTTTTTTATCATCATCATCAGTAGGAGATTTTACTAATTTTATAAGCAAATGTGACATTTTGTTGTTGGCTGAAACCCATGAGTCCTTATATCATCCTCTTCCACATATACAGGATTACTCTTGGCATTCTGTTTTTCGCCCATTTGTGAGGGGGAAAACCTGTCGTGGATCTGGCGGAGTATCTTGTTTATACAGAGCCACGACAGTTAAGATGGTTAAGCAAGATCCATATGCTCGATATATATGGCTACATACTATTGGTTCATTATTGGGATTACCTCAGGACATTTATATGGCTGTATGTTACTTCGCTCCACAGACTTCGGCTTGGTGGGGACCCATTTCAGGCACTCTCAAATGATATTGCTTTTTTTTCTCAGCAGGGCTACATTTTATTAGCAGGAGATTTCAACGCCCGTACTAGCTCCAGATAGACAGAATTTCATGCCTGACGTTGTTCGGCTTCATCCTTTGGATATGGGATTTGATCGAGTATCACAAGATGCACACACTTCAGTTACATCTTTTGGGGAGCAGTTGATTACTCTTGCGGAGACACATTCTCTGGCCATCTTGAATGGCCTCACACAGTGGCCTTCTTCATCAGCGTCTACATGTTATCCTCATGGTGGAGGACATAGTGTAGTTGACTACTTTATTCGCACTACATGGTCATAGCCCGACCCTGATAAGGTCAAGATACAATTCTATGGCACACATCTACTACGGTTGGATACTACGGGTACGCCTGTCCTTCCAGCATATCTTACACAGCCATTATCTTTTGGTCTGCGGTACCGTATGGGACAGCTCCGAGTCTCTTCTCATCAGCTGGCTATTGAGACGGGTAGATACACGGACACTCCCAGATTGCAGAGGATATGTCAGCTTTGTTCTCTTCATGAGATGGAGGATGAGTTCCACTTCATCTTTCGTTGTCCAGTATATTATGAGATCAGGGGGCGTTACCATTGTTTATACAGAGATACCCTCTCACGTTGTGATCGTTCCTCGAGTATTCAGACTCCAGATGTGTAGGTCTTCTATTGAGAGAGATGTATACTTTACGAGCTTCACTTCTACCTACCACAGATATGCACTCATCGAGGGAAGATCCATGTGCATGGAGAGAGAGAAAATATAATAGAATATATTAATGTCTATAGAGTTCCCTTGGGCACATAAGACAAAGAAAAAGTACATCAGAAAGGAGCATTGTCCATGCCGGACTTATTTATATCAGCTAAAACTAAAAACAAAAATAAACTGGAAATACAACCAAAGCTTAACCTCCAACTATCGTGAGGGTACAAAATCAGTAGCTTTACCACCAGCTATGCGGAGGAATAAAACTCACTAACTGGGAGAGCAAAACTGTGTGATCTGGTGTGAGGCACATGGTGGCCTCTGGTGACGAACTTTGGATGGTCGAGGAAGACGCTGGAGCTTCGGTCGACGAGCTAGAATGTCAATCTCACTATTCAAAGTATCCTCCCTAACTATTTTTTGAAAGAAAAGTGTAGTATGTGGTTGGCTATGGTCAACATCCTGATCATCCAACAGAAGTGAAGATCTCAAAGAGAACATCTCTCGCAAAAGTAAGCCAACACATCTCGCATCTGGATAGGCATCATTGAACTAATTGTTGAATTATTGTAGTAGGACCTACATATTGTAGAATAAAGAGAGTGAGAGCCCGATCAATTAGCTTAAAGACCCTCTAATATAAGCTCAACAACCCAATTTCAAGGACACTCTAGTTTTTAGACCTCTACAAACAACTATGACATATGAAATGAATCTTTAACTACAAATATACATGGTAGTTAATTTATTGCCATATAATTTCCATAGGCTAATTTGTTCCTAAATCATTGACTTTCACTCTATCAAAACAATGTCATTCGATATACTATGTTTGGGGAGACTATGATCTGTGTATTGAAACATAGTAAAGTGCTTAGTTGAAAATTAAATATATAATGCCAACTTCAACTCTGTGCTTCAAGGTTGACTAGCCATTTACCTTCTGTATGCGTAAACTGCCCCATAGAACATAATAAGCAGGCAAAAGGTAAGTGTGGTCAACACGTAGTACAAAGCTTTACCCCCTGTTCTCTGCACATGAATTTAAAAATGTTGACCACTATATATTAGACACCAATTTTTGGAGACAAATATTAATATCTCATTCTCAATCATATACTAAACTCTATCGGTATGATGACTATAAAACATTCTCAAATACTACATGCATTTAGTCTAAAGACTTCTTACTTATTGTCATATGCCAACATCTATGCTTATAGGTATTCTTCCAATGTAACATTGTGTAAGCACAAATGTGTTCTACGCTACAATGAATTCTAATATTTCACCCTTAAGTTTAAAACCAATGTAGCTTGAGAGTTAAACCTGTGAATACTGGGACAATCACTCAAATGTGCCAAAATAATCGATATTAATCAAATGCCGACTCTTCTAACATACCAATTCCACATTGTTCCTGATCTACCTAAAGTGAAAGCAAACCCATGTTTGCCACATATGATGAAGCTTGCTTTTGCAAGCATGATCTAATGTGGACATCACAACTATCAAAGGACTAAAATCAGGAATATTAGAATCGAGATTGGCAGACGAAAAGTTTTTTTTAACAGACAAATTAAGAAGAGTGTGAAAAGAGATTCTAAAGAAAAACAGGAATATATACTTACAAAAAGAAAGTATAAAAATTCTACTTCATAGCAAGCAATCCAATGCTCTAAAAGAAGTTAGAGGGTGAAATTCTAATTAAGAACTTCAAACCTTGAGCTAAGAATCAACTTCAAATATAAATAACTAAATGACTAAATACTGATTTGATTCAAATCTCAATCTATCAATCCTATGGTACTAAACATTTTATGGAAAAGTTATCTCATGACTTATGAATCTTGATATATGATACTGCCAGCTTATCAAAATCCTCTGTAATATTAGAAACCTCTATGGTCGTGCTTGAAACGTAGATCTCCAAACTCCCCAAATGCACTTTACGCTAATACACTCCCTAAGGTGGTAATCCTCCATACTTTCTTCGTGACTAGAGTTCACAACCTAATCTTGACTAGAGTTCACAATCTTGGCCTAGCCATCTTTCCATTTAAGATAATGAAACAAATCAACTATAGATAATTCAAATTATAGTTTGAGCTGTAGTGTTTCTAGAATCCAAAAGAAGACTTGAAGTATTAAACTTTCAAAAGAAAGGTTATTAACTCACATCATTGACTGCCTGCTCTGTCAAAGTGCAACCAACAATATTGTTTGTCTTATGGACAAAAGATTGGTAGGGTGACACCAACGTTATTAAAGTCTCAAGAAGATAGCAAAAGAGTAATTGGGTGACAAGTTTCAAGACAGTCACACAAGAAATGAGAAATTTTCAATTTATTGTTCTCAAGAGAATATCAACTGACATTATAGCTAGCCTCTTCATGACATTATAGCTAGCCTCTTCACAATCTTTGGAGGGAACATGGACTTCATTACCAAACGTAGATAATTTGTGACACCTAGCTCACAAGATCCAACTCTAGAATAAGCTCCCATACAATTACTGGGCAAGAAACATTCATGAGGATCACAGTGAATATAACAACAAAACTTGCAAAAATATTGATTGCTATGAAATCAAATAAATTGACATAATAATACGGGTCAAGATGAAGGCGACAATCAAAGGAAAGTTTTCAATATCCCACGAGGAATGATGAGATCCATACCAATGTCATTAACTTGATAATGTCAACTAGGCTTGCCTAGTTGATCATACTAATTGACTCTTAGTACTTGTCGGGAATCCAATATGATCCATATATACACTTTCGAGAGACAAAAGTCAAAGGATCTAAATCAAAACAATAATACTGAATTCAGTAAACAAAAAATCTTAGCCAAACAGCATTGCTTATGTCTCATCAGTACCGAAGCATAAGTTGCTAACTGGGTTTCAAAAGAATCCGGATTCTCTTGGGTAGACCCAGTGTTAAACCGTGCCTTTCTATTTTTTGAAGATAACTTCTCCTTTCCTTCACTTTGGAAAAGGAATGTGCTTCGTTTAACTCAACGAAAAATTGTTTAGTCCATTTGTTGCTCTTTTTCCCTTTAGAAGAGTGACAGCTTGAGTTTTTCTTGAGGCTGCTATATACTTATCATATACAGCAGCATCCTCAAGAGTCTGCAATACATTCTGTGTGCATTCATTGCGGTAGTCGGCTGGCAACCCACGAATAAACCATCATTGTGCCAAAGGTAAAACAAAGGCACTTCACTCAATAAATTCCTGGAAATACAAGTCAAATCAACTAGAGTCATTATACACTCCATAAGGGGGATGTACATGAGTGAATCATCGGTGACTGGTCAATGTGAAGGTTCTAAGGATTGATGATGTAATTCTTCCCGAGTTGCCAGTTTCAGGGTCACGTCCTGCCACCATGATACTACCTTACCTGGGACTTAAAGCATTGCTGTTTCAATCTTTTTTTTCTCTAGGATGTCATGAACATTAATATAGCTATGCCAACGTTGTACCCATCCTTCAACTAAATCCGGTTTGGAGTCCTTACGCTCACCCATAAAAACTTATTATTGATAGGCAGTTGATTTGAGCTCTTAGCTAGTTCATTAAGATGTCCAATCTTCCCATCCCTTGCTTTACCACCGTCATGCATTTTGATAAGAACCTTAATCATTTGTTGCAAAATCAAGTCCGTAGAAGGTACCGCCAGTGCAGTTGACAATTCCCCCACTTGTACAGGATATGGTGCATTGTTCAGATTTAGTTTTATATCCTACCAAAAACAGTGCCATAAAATCGATACTTGAGAATTTTTTGACCGATGTCTTCCCTTTGTATCTACAATTCATGTGATATTAAAAATGTATCATATATGGAATCCAAATAAGACTATTGAAAATAACTGCAAAGACTATTTTTAGAAGTAGCAAAATCAGCATGACAAAAAGCTAGATAGATGTCAAATAATACTATTGAAAATAATTGCAGAAAGCATTTTTAGAAGTAGCAAAACCAGCATGACAAAAAGCTAGATATGATGTGCCAATAAACAGGCCATTTAGATTTGCTGAAGTTCAATTATGCCAAAATAACAAAGTTAAGTTGAATAAGCATTAGTTACGAAAAAGCTCTGGCTTGCCCTGATCGGGGGCCACCAATCACGACTGTTTTCATTGTCTTGATTCTATGAGCCACCTCACAACTGCCTCAGCTGCCCAACCAACAGAAAGCCGCAGGATCTGCTCTTGCTTCAAAGATCGTTGAGCAGGTTGGGAGGCGAAAATGATGGCGGCTCTGGATGAGATGAATTCACGCGACCTAAGGGGCAGAATAGCTGCCAGCGGCCACGCTGCCACCAGGGCTGTTTCAAGGTTTTTTTTCCAGCATGTAAGGTTGAAAATTATGCCCTACCATAGGCGGATTTGCAGCGTACAGTCACAAAAGATTTAAAGTTTGTCATCAGTATTTCTTGCAGGGTTTCCTACAGCCAAAATGCTGCCTGCAGCAGATACAGCCCTGATTGAAAGTAGCAGTAAGGAATTTGCGAGTTTTTGGTTGATTTGCTTTGTTTCATTTAAGTTTGGTCAATTACATACAAGCCCATTACACTACTCTACAGTCCCTTAGCATGCATAGGGTATGACTCACTGTAGTAATCTATCCTTCAGGCTAACTATCATAGTTTCAGTCAAGGCAAGACTCTCACAGGATTTCCCTCTTCTAAACATCTACCAAACACATGCTTTTCTGCAATTATTTACAGGCTAACCTATTGAACGGTAACCAACTCAAAGTCATGCTTCTAACAAGTTAGAAACCACTAATCTTTGTATCAACATCCAAAAACTACATATTCGATTCAATCTCTATCACGCCTGCATGTCTCACAAATTCCAGCAACAAATTTGTAAATCGATGTTACAGAAAAGATCCTCATCAGAATTGCTCTTCCACTTGCAATCGAAACTCGACCCCTTCAACTTGGCAATTGTTGATAACACCCAAAGCAATCCGCTCTCTCGTTTCCACAAGCTTCAAGCGTAGCTTTGCGGCTCCCAAGATCACTTGCAGTAGAAACAACACATAAAAATAAAAGTTGTGACAAATTCTACAACATCACCGAAGGCCAAGCAATATGCAGAAACCATAACACTAAGCATGAAAAGTCACCCTAACAAGCAGCAACTAGAATGGACACATGTGCAGTATCAAGATCAAGAGCCCGAGTATCCACAAGGCCCTTAAATATAAAGCAGCAACATCTCAAGGTATCCGTAAAGACCATGAATATAAACTGCCATCATGCCAAGGGATCCATAATGACCATAACTGCATCCCACGATAGTCGTCTAGACCAAGAATGCCAACTAGGAGTAACAAACTTCATAACTATAGTATCAGCAAATCCATTGGAAAGGACCTCATAAGGATACTCTGAATATAAAAGCCGTACCATCTGAGTGACATCCACTCACTGTATATCCGCAACTGTACTGACCATAGGAATATAAAGCATGGGAGTAACTGAAAAAGCGTTGCGCGCAAGTCGCATACTACAACAAAAGATGTACAAAGCATAGCAGAATCAAAAGAACCCAATCATAAAGAACCCTGGAAACATTCAATACATCTAGTTCTACCGGAGGATCGGGTAAACCATCTGAAGGATTTACTCATAGAGGCGCAAGCCAATAGCAATGTCAGAAACAAGATGAAGTATAACAATGCTCCCAACCAAGCCGAAGCAGCCAAGCATGCCAAATAAGTGTAGGTAACAATGGACATGGAGAGGTACCAATAGCAAATACATCCCATGCTAGGCATCTCAAATAAGAATGTTGTGAAGCAACAATGAGGAACTTGGAAAAGGGAGACCAGGGAAACGATGCCTATAAACAAACCCCGCATGTTGTAATCATAAAAGAAGACTCACAGATGTATAAGGAGCAATGGTATCCTAGAACATAAAAATAAGGAAAAACCTCGCATCAACATGTGCACCAATCCTGCGAGAATACTAGTATGGCGTGTAAGCCTACAAATCTCTACCTCTACGATGAAAGAAACCAGTGGGCATACTAAGACTATGCACATATGTAGAGCAGAAACGGACCAGAATCAAACACACCATTAGCAGGAACATAATGTACCTTAGCATAATCTGAATATGTATGAGAGTTTTTTTTTCATGCAAGATGTCGCCAAAAACAATTTGTAGGACCAGCATCATGCCTCCACAGCAACATATATATGTAAACAGTCCAAGCTATGTAATGCAGCCATGCAAGCCATGGCAACCAAGAATGCCGCATGCTCGTAGCGACTAATGGAGCTAGAACTGTACACATGCCCCAAACAATCCGCAAGGACCAAAAATGTTTTTCAATATAATAGAGCATGTCATCAAATACATCCCAAGCAAGTCAAATAGACCAGGAGTACCAAAAGTAGTAACAGGAACATGTGACTATGCACATGTATAGAGATCCCAAGCAATCCGTAAGGCCTATGAATGTGAACCATCCACAAGAACTAGCTCAAATGCATCCCATAATAGATATCTAGACCAGGGATTACCTATAAAACAAGCATAAATTGACTCCAAAAGGTAGCAACACAACATAAAGTCTCACAGCAATGATAGGAGGTAGCATAATGAACTAGGCACCACTGCATATGTGACAAGATGACCACATGTATACTAGCCACCATAGGAACATGAAACTCTGGTAGGACTGTAGGAACAAGAGGACTGGGGCATACTGTTAACAAGTCCATAATAATCATAGGAGGGGTATAAATCAATGGATGTAAAGCGGCAATTTGATCATGGCATCATACCTCACGTACGAGATATCACTGATCTAAAGCTGCATATGCCTCAACAAATGGGTGCTAAGAGACTGCAGCAACACCGAATATGCTAGCTGAAGACTGATGGAATGATGAATCCAAGCATAAAAGATGTGGCAATAGGATTGTTTAAAACTCCGAAAAAAAAATAGGCTCTTTTTCTTTTTCTTTTTTCCATTTCATTCACTGAAATTCCGTTTCGAATGGACCATTTCAAAACAGAGTTTCATGCATGAAACGTGTTTCAATGAAACTATGAAAAACACACTAAGAGGTGGAAGATCGGTGTCAAGTAGCGCAGGTGTAGCAACACGTCAAAGAAAAAGAACCCACCAGAAATGGGCACTAGCATGCATATAAGTCTGCTCACCACCTATAAATGACTATAGAAGGTAGATGTTACCAAAAGAGACCACAAACAAGTGAACAATAATGATGAGACAGTAGAACGATCAAGGACATCAAAATATGACCCCCAAAAAGTTTATGAAAGTGTCCAAATGACAAGAGTAACAAAAGAGAATGAAGATACTGGACATAATATTTTGAACTAGGAATGCGTGATTGACAAGCTGTAAAGTGCAAGAAACTTGGGCAAGAAAAAAGACGAAGAAGATCCACTCAACAGAATCTTTCTGCAGAAAGCAAAATATTTCTTTGTCGTGACCAAATTTTGACTTGCAATATCTTCCATAGAGACTCCAATTCATAGACAACAAAGTGCAATGAGTTTGGAAAGCAAAGAAGAATGTAACGATCTATAAACAAAATCTCTCAAAAAAAAACAAAATATTCTAGTTTGATCTAGGGTTGACTTTTCATAAACTAGAAAGTCAAAATGGATAGAAAACAAATCTTAAGGATTAAGGAACAATAGGAAACAAGAAGATCCAATCACATCTGTAAGAGAATGTAGAAAAATGAAAACCAAATAAAATAAACAATTTCACCTCTTTTGATCAAAAACTTGAGCTTGCAAGATCTTGTGATGTAGAGCTCTGTTTCACGTGAAACTTGAATCAATAGTCTTGCCTCAGCATAGCACCCTCATGCATATGATTATTTTTAACTTCTGTCACAAAATAGGATGAAAAAAATAAATTCCCCAAAAGCTGAAAAATTAGAATTTCCAAAAACGACCAGCAATGAAAATCACTACACTACAGGCACCTTGCAGCTAGGAGCGCCAACAGAACTAACAAATCTTGATTTCGACAACAAACAAAAAAGTTGTGGCAAAAAATGTTTGTATAGGTCTAGAGAGAGACAACAACTAGCACTTGTCCCTGAGTGCCTAGCTGCTAGGAAACCAATGCAACTGACACAACTCAATTCTAATCACAAACAAAAGATTTATCGCAAAAAATGTTGAGAGAGAAAAAACATCTAGAGAGAGAAAAAGACCAGAAAAAAACAAAAATTTGACAAGTTCCCAATTGCTCAGGAAAGTGCCCTATTACCGAGTGAAGAACACAAATCTTAGACATTGATATCAAGGAAGCATAAATGATCATACATGAAGCGAATGATAATTCCCCTACAAGGATTGACCGAGAGCATCACATAGAATCAATGGTTAAGACCCTACAAGCAGTAGCTAAGGATCATTCCACTGAGTGATTTACCCCAACTCCTCCTTATACTGAACTAGGTGACTTGTGTCACAAGTTAGGTCAAAAGTGCCCTGATTGTACCCTAAACCTAGAGTAGTCCTAAGAATGGCCCACCACCCCAAGCAATAGCTTTGATAAATACCAGTCTATAACCTACAAGGCAAGGTAACATCAAAGACAAACATATCCCATTCTCAACATGGTTATATATATGCACCTACACAAGGAAGACTACAGCCTCAGTGGTATAGAAAGGCAAAGGCAGGCTATCAAGGAATGATGGTCGCAAAGGGAGATTGGCCTCGCAAGCAGCATCTTGTTCAAGTTAGCTCTCTCATTTGAATATGAGGATAGTGAACATCTCTCGTGCGACCACTCTCTACGGATTGCAGATTTTTCGTATACATACTTGCAAGCTTTTGTTTTGTATTATGTAAGTGGAGAACAATCTGAGACGTAGCCTTGGCAACTTACTATATCTACAGTCAACCTGAAATTCTTGGTTGTGATTCTTGGGCGAATGAGATGTCTTTGAAATTTAGTATGCTCTTTAGTCCTGAGTCCCATTCGTGAATGCTATTGGATGTTGCTCTTTCCCTCTTATGCCAAGTACTAAAGATAGAAAGAATTAGTACAAACTCAGCTGGCCACAACATGGATGATGGACATTTGGTACCTCAAATTCATCAATTTATGAATGTATTGGAAGCAATCATTTGTAGTTAGCCTTTAGGGATTAAAAGTCGTTATTTAAACCTCAAGAGAAGAGTGGAGACTAGAGGCCCTAGGGGCAAATCAATGGGTCTTTGAAGACCATAAACAGAGCCTGGATATCACTTGAAGATAGGTGATTATTTAGGAGTTTAGCTTGATAAGAGTAAGTCAGATTTTGCATAGTAAGCACAGCTTTCAGTTAGAGATCAGGAGAACCCTTTAACAACTTTAAAATTTCATCATTATGTGATACATTTGTGACTCTATAATGACCAATGAAGTTGTCTTTCTCTTTCATCTCTTCTCTGTGTTCTATGAATAAAGTAATAGCTATAGACTTTATAAGATCCCCTTTTTTATTCAATTCCTAACAGCATTCTGAAATCAAGAACAGAATGGGCCCCAAAGTGTTTGTGCAACCAAGCCATGCATAAAAGAAAAATACTAAAAGGCAAAGAAAAATGATCTTGATGTGGGCACTTTCCAATACCATAGCACATCATACCCTTTTGCAAAAAAGCACAGAAGGCCCAAAATTGTCTTCTCAGATTCATAATGCAAGCGGACATATGTCACGCTTGAATTTTTTAATACATTATAAAAGTTCATATCATTGGATCTCTGATCACATCGCAGTTTCATCCAAGTGTCATCGAGACATCAAAAGTATATTTAATATCGAATATTTCTCATACCAATGCCATGTTTTTCTAAGAACATATTTTGCGTGGACAAAAGGCCTCGAAAGTAGTCTGAAATGATTAGACTTAGTTTAATACCACCCTAGTAGTGAATAGCAAATAGTTGGTTAGCCTGCTGGCCCCAGGACAAAAGGATGGTACTTACCCCATTCCCACGGGGAAAAATCTTCTGGGCTTGTTTGCAGGAATGTGCATCACAAAATTGACGCAGGAAAAAATCTGTAAAAACAGAAGAGCTGTTAAAAAATTTATTGGAAGCTTACGATTCACAACGTCGATTAAGGTGCCCTTTGAGTGACTGCCAATGTTGACAACTAGGGTCAAATACACCAATCTTGCTGCTAATTACCTTTCATAATGAAACAGATCACTTGTTTACAGCCTGCAGCTCTCATATTTCACTACATGCTTATACTCAAAATCACAAGGATGCTTCTTATTGAAATAAAGTACAGCAAAGTCACCAGTTGAAGGACTCAAAGCAACAACTAAAGAATCTATGTTAGGGAGCTGAATATCTAATATGCTCTGAATCAAAGTCAGTAACTGTATTCACAAGATCTTCACCAAGAAATCGAAAAGCAGCAAAATAGTACCTCTACAGAGCACATATGCAAATCAGCTACGGTGGCCTGATAGCCTAAGACTAACCCTACTCGACCACTAACTTCATTAGCACCATGATCGCAGGCGAATTTCGACTGACCACATAATGTGAAAATTTCTCTTACAACACTACCCTAAACTATACAAATTCATCATCCAACATAACCCCAAACCGTTGCTATGAATATTTAAACAATAGTCAAATAAGCACAGTTTTTTAAGTGGCTTAGTACTTGAATCACCAACAACAAGAAAATGACACATTCAACCTCCATTTTGCTCCCTTCTTTCTTAGAGTATACAGAATCTTTCTTATGCCAACAACTACTCTTTCTTTTCAAATATGAAAATCCAAAGGAGGTGACACCAACTAGAATGCTGATTGCTACTTAAGATAATCATGTTCAACTTTGATGTAAATCAAAGCTGCAACACACCAGCCAAGTCTTGGAAAATTACCATGTAAACGACTGGAAACTGCACTTTCTTTAGGTGGAAAACAACTGTTTGCGAGGTTCTGCCATGTACATAAAATTTCAAGAGTTAAGATGAGAGGTAGAAAAAAGCAAATGTTCAAAGATAAAAGTAAATGTAATCACTTATAGGACATCATTAAGTTCTTTTTAAATACATTTGAATACTCGGCTCACTTCATCTCCTTAATCACTACCCGCTGGGAGAATATTGCAAAGACGGTTCAGTGTGCGTTGGGCCCCTCTTACTACACTCTTCTACTCAAAGCTGTAAAGATCCTGATTACCTTGCTGAAACATGCACGTTAGCAAAGCTTAGGGATTTATTTTACTATATGTTATTGACTATTTGCCATGGAATGGATCTCAACAGGAAGCTGAACTCAAAGCTAGTACAGATACCTGGTAGATTCTAAAGGATAAAAACAACATTCAAAACATAGAAACTTAATCAATATGAAAAACTAGAAGATATATTGTAAACACGATGGTATTAGGAAACTAAAATCAAAAGCTTATAAAGTAAATTGTGAACAAAAACATATAACTCGTTGAGAATTACATATGTAGGCCGGACTTAATGAATGATTGGACTTTGTACTTCAAATCTAAATACCAAAGAAGTGTCCACTGTAGCTTACCACAGAACCTTTTTTCATATCGTGATCTGTATATCTAGAAGTAAAGGAGATTGATATTCAGCTTTTAGATTTTGCTAACACTTCATCTCTTTCACAAGCTATTACAACATTTGTTATGTTTCACATTGATTGTTCTCTGAACACAACTAGTTGATGCCAATAATTATTGCATTATTTTTTTAAATAGACTTGCAAGGTTTGGTGAACAGCATGTTCCAATTCCCATCCCTATTTTTGTTTATTTTTTCTAGACAAGTGTCACATTTAAACAAGCTGATAATAAACCACTTTGATGATGGAATGATTAGTTTAGGTGGCTGTCCAAGCCTATTTGCTCCTCTGAATGGTCTATTTTCTACTACAATATGAAAACACATCTTACTAATGAAAACACATTGACTTTAAAAAATTAGAAGAACACAAAATATTACGATCAAAGACGGAATGCCAAGAGTCTGAAGAAACTTCAAAATCCAAAATCTTAGCTAGGAATGTATGATCAATTAGCTATAAAGTGCTATGAACTCATAAAATAACAAAGAGTAGAAGTATTGTCACGGTATCAATACTAAATCTGTTTGCAAAAACTAGAACATTCTGTGTTGACCAAACTTTGACATTCAAGATCTTTTGATAAAAAACTATTGACAAGCTTTGAGAGTCCAATGAACTCATCCCAAGTATCTAAAGACCCATTGGGGATCCGAAACAGAACCTTGCAAAACAAAAAACATAATATTCCATTTTGACCAAAGCATGACTTTAAATTAACTTCATCTAGCAAGTCAAGGAGGATAGAAAATGAAACCTAAGGCTGGTTCTGAGTTCTCTTATATTTCCTTCATTCAATCATATTATCTTTGTACCTTCATTCTTAGTTTACTGCTACACGTACAGCTTGTTCCTTGAAGAATTTAAGTTGGACCACACTATAAATGTACTCTTTTAGTTTCACGTACCTCTGGTACCTCACAATCTTTGATAAAGCTTTCTTTCTTTCTGTACACACACACTCGCTCACCCACTCTTTTAAAGTTACCATTTTCCATATTTCATTGCAGAAATGTTGTGTCCAGAATTGTACTCTACGAAAAAAAGGGGATGTGCAATCTTCAACCTTGCAGAGTCCACACATAAATTCTTAGACCATCAACTTCATCATCCATAGTGCACAAAATGATTCGACATCCCTATTCACTTCATCGAAGCCCATGAGTACGTGCAGGTCACATGCATGTAAGCTTTCATAAATTTGAATTTTGTACAAAGATCAACATACTGAGTTTACATCACTTTTCTAAAGGTGGAAGGGGAGACTCGGTCACGATGGAGGCTAGCACTAAAGAGCAAAAGCTAATCAAATGAAGTCTCAACCTCCTCAAAGAAAAATAGAAAGAGTCTACATTCTATCACTTCAGCATGCTGAAAACCGGACTTTAAAGCATAGCTAGATAGCAAAATGTAATTTGGTTGTGTTATATTTAGTCGATGTCCCTGGCCTGCAGCAATAGTACCATCAATTAGAAGGAACTTTTGGACACCTTTGTTCCAATCTATGCTGCACTCTGGTTCTTGCTCCAAACTAGTACGACACCCATACACTTGAAGCGGCCTTTAGTCACCTTTGACCAAGATAATTGTACATTCTGATGTTTGTCATAAACCAAAATATGTACATCATGTTTCAACACCGTAGCACAATGTTTGAGGAACATTTAGCATTCCACATTGCGCATTCTATTTACTACAACATTGGTACAGTTAGTTGTCCTTACTGATTGAATTGAGGCATATCTCTTCGCGTTGCTCTCTATATATCCATCACAACACTGACTTTCAAATTTATTCCAGTTTCAGGTGCAGGTGTGAATCCTTTTATTGCGGCCAACTCTCAGGTTACTAATAATCTGCATCACGAGGTACAATTGGCTTTTTACTCGAAGTCACCAAATACTAATGAGATAGAAAATCACATTGCTAGCTCTGATTAGATTTTAATAGATATTAAAAAAGTGATCCCCAAAAGATACAGTCAGCAGCTATATACATGCACTAGTGCCTCAATTTGGTGGAGAAACCACCAGCAAAAAAATCCTAGACACAGATCTACAGAGACTTTCAACTATATTAGTCTTGAGTGGCTCATGACGCAGCTATATATACTTTGTAGCTCGCAACAGACATAGATTTTGGGAGGATGGTGCCAAACATGCTCGTAATCAACTTGATGAACAAGACATGCATTCATGTATACACAAGAGGTGAGCTTAAATGCAGGTATGTGAAGAGGAGATGCAAGCACATGCAGACCAGAGGTTTGATGGCAAAATCTTTACATTGCAGTCACAACTTAAGCATGCTGCTTTGCAAGGGTTGGCATCTACCCTCTCTACCCACCTGAGCATGTTCTACTGTAGAGTATACTCCACCACTCACCATTTTGTCTTCCTTGAGTACCATTGAGCATTATGTTTGTACATCAATGCCACATCAGCCGTTGTTAAACTTTCTGTTGTTATACCTTCCATCGTTCAAACTCGGCCTCATTTTTCCTTGTCCTTTAATGTTTAACAATCATAATTCTTTGTTGTCCACCATGGCTATATACCTTCCATTCTTAAACTTTCCATTGTTACAAACCCCAGTGTCCCTGCCATCTCCCTCTTGGGTGCAAGATATCTCGAAGCTTAATCTTCCAATATTCATAATTCGTCAATAACTAACATTAGGAAAGCTGCCCTTCATTTGTGTAAAACCGCCCCCTCCTTGACCTCACTAGAAACTCAGATGCCTTAATTTTAAACTTGCCCACGCCCCAAACCCCCCAACAGGGGTATTAGACCAAATGTGGTATGTTAAAAGTGATGCCGAGATTTCAAATTGCCCCAGACAAGTAAGAGAGTGTCAAACTGAAAACACCTACTGATCATAAAATCAAATGAAGACAATTCGTTATAGTTTTCTATATATTGATTTACCTCACATAAATGTTGATTTCTGCGGGAGACACTAGGGTTACATTTCCTGTGTGCATACTGCTTCTTATGCTTACTGTCCATATAGTCACAATGAATAGCTCCACAGACATCTGCCAAGCAATTTTGTCGACTCTGCCCATCACAGATTGATAAAGTACGAATCAAACAAAAGCAGGTCATATTGGAATAATGATGCATATTCTATGACATTTGCAAAAGAAATAACGTGTGAGAAATTCATGCCAATACGTTCATATGGATGATGGTGTTATGAACTGGAACCTTACAAACGCACAATGAAATTCAAGCCAGTTGATACAATAAAGCTTCCAAGACAAATTTTAAAATCTACGAAACACAGCTAGAACGAAAAATGGCTCCTTCCTAACTCTACACAATATTACAGAACAATAAGCTTCGGTGTGCACAGACAAATATTATCATATCTCGCGTTTTCAAGTAGCTAGAGGAAGACACTTCACCATTAACAATTAAAAACTCCAAACTTTTGAGAAGTGACCTCCACAGCATATTGCTTTGACATGACATTTGCATGCAGCTACTGAACATACTTGAAATTAGAAGCGGGATGACTTCAGGGCATCTGAATGGTGGTCTCCATAAACGGTCTTTTAACAAGTTGCACAAATCCAATGAGATTTGACAAGGAAACCACAGTTTTGCTCCATTATATGGTTGAAGTAAAGCTAATCTAAACTTTCCATGATGAACCTGAAGTTTGATTATGAACATGAGCACAATGAAAACTTGTTTTTTCAAAGAATAAGTTCCCTGAGCATCCAAAAATCAGTTGGCCAAGTTTAATCGCATACACCTAATAGTGAAACATGCAAAAGAAGAAAAAATCTTGTCGTTGGCCATTGCACGTACTCAAATGGCTGTCCATAATGACTATTAGCCTCAATCTCGAGACAAAAACTTACCCCCATCACCTTAGAGCAGTATTAGGAACTATCGAGACATTGAGAAAGTTGAAAGGTGGAAAGAACACAGCAGCATGACACCTGTGTTCTGGTTTACAGGTTTCGTAAAACTATTCTTAAAAAGAAATTTTTTTTTTCAAGCCAAACAAGAAATACAATGCTCTACTTACAAAAAATTTCTGTTTTCAGCCAAACACGAAAAACAATCAAAAGCAAGATCTTGAACTTAGCAGGTTATGGAAGTTCCTTTCATGAGAGGACCTTAAAGAGAATTTTTAGCTCCATACCATATTCAGCATGGCACTATGTCGATTATTAAAATGTTTGTCCAGATATTCCTCTGATCGAAACACTTTCCTGCAATATCTGCATTGCCAATGATGTGGTCTAAGCTCATCCTTTTCTTTCTCTTGCTCTCTAAACATATCATTCTCAGGATGAAGCCTGCAGGTTGTTGATAAATTGAAATTCTCCTCCTCCACAAAAGGTAGAAGATACTGCAACACACATTGCAATCTCATTCTTAGACTAAGCTTTTACGAAATAACTGTCTTGGTAAATTTACAAGCAAAGAGGATATAGCTAATGTTCACCTCATCAACAATTTTCCATGCTGTCCTGCTCCTTGATCTGGAGCAGTGCACTCCATGGTCTCGTCCTTCACTTTGTGACATTGGGATCTGTCATGGTAAAGAAAAGTCGCTTTGGAAAACTGACACTCGTCACCAAAAATTACAGCAAAAAACCTAGAAGAAACAACAATAAAAACTTGCAAACAAAGGATGTTGGAAGTTTCAGTAAGAGTTAATTTGCAAAACCACATTTAAGGTACCAGTTAAAAAATGTCAGATGCAATTATTGAACTTGGAAGTTACGAATGAAGCCACAATTGATCTAGAGCTAAGCTATGAAAGCATCACATAAGCAAGACTTAACCCTAGCTAAGCTATGAAAGCATCACATAAGCAAGACTTAACCCCTAGAAAGCAGGTAAGAGAGAGATTAAGGAGACTAAAGAGAGAGATCAATATCATCAGCTGAGTAACAAATGACACAGATTCCCTACTTATAGCCTAGAGGAAGCCCTAAAAGGAAGCTTCCAGTGGCTAGGGCCCAACTGGGAGGGATAATAGTGCGATCTCCAAGAAGGCCCCCACTCTCCAGTAATATGTCCAAATGGCCTATAATGAGTAATAAGGCCAAAGGCCAACCATATAGTCTAAGTGTCACTGATGAATAAAAAAGGGCCCAAGGCCTGCTTATGCATAAAGTAAAGTAAATGTAAATGGACGCGGTGAATGTAATGAGCCGAGTCCATAACTCTCCCTGGCACAAAAAAAAGACCCAACTGCCAAAAAGAAACTGGATCAAACAACAGCAAGCCCTAGTGCATCAACAACTAGAGCAACATTTGATGTAGAGGAATCAACAAGTGCAGCAAGAGCACGAGCCTGATCTGCAAATGATGGTGTATGATAAAGACATCAATATGCTCCCCTATGGCCTCCTCAACATGACGATCATCCCACTGGACCAGAAACTGAATTTGCCGGCTGCGTCAACTATAGTGAAGGCGAACCTAGTGAATGGCAGCTGGTAAGAAAGGGAACAACTCAGGATCAACATCGTGGCGACGAAGGGAACATCTCAGCCGTGTCATCTGAAACCAAGCAATATGGAACAACCAGGAATGCGAAGGAACCAGAAGAAGATCAAGCAGCAACCAGGAATACCAAGGTATTCGTAATGCCCAAGATAGTAGAGGATCATCCCAAAAGATAGGGACATCATACCAAGGTATCCAAAAAGCCAAAGAAGGTAGAACTGCATCAGCAACGGGAAGCCAATAAGGAAGCTGGAAAAGAGATGGACACTCATCGCAAATAGCCCCATCATCAACCATATGTGCAAACTCAGTGATATAGGTGCCCCAAGAAAAGATAGCAGCATCGGAAGACCAGCACCAAGGAGTAGGAACATAAGCAGGATGACAGGCACGCTGTAATAGCATGGAAAAGCAAGCGATATGCTAGGAAACATGGAGCATAAAGAGATCATCCTGACAAAGGATAGCTAGAATGGAGAAATGTGCACCAGCATGCCAAAAGCTCCAGAAGGTCCAAGAATCAATGCATCATTTGAAAAGCCATGATGCATGAAAACAGTAGTAACAAATCTAGAAATAGTAGAGGCCCCAACTGAAAAACTGTAGCCGAAATACTCATCCAAAAAGACCTCCTATGGACATACCAATCCATCATAGGAAGAAATGCACTAGAACGAGGAACGGGATCCTCGGCATCAGTAACAAGCATCGAAGCAATATCCACGTGTAGCTGGGAATGAGTATCGAAGCACATATGAGCAACACTGAAGTATATGGAGGGAACATCCCCAAAAACTATCCAAGAGAGGAGAAGGAACTCTCCTAAGGTACTCTGATGGTCTCGGAACACCAGAACAAGGTGGCAACACAGCATTGGAGGTCAAGCGATATGGAGCAACCCAAAATGACTGGGAACCTAAAGATCACCCGGACAAACAGTAGCTGGAACGGAGGCAATAACCCAAGCCATCAAGATATGCCAAGCCTGACAATGAGCAACAATCCAAGGAACTGATAGAGAGCCACATGCATAATCATAGAGATATCCGCACCATAGGTGATCAGTAATATGAAAAAACCAGAGCACCAATCAATAGGTCCAAATGAAAACCAAGCTATACGTAATAACCACCCAAACTTGAGACTGGACGATGACTGGGCCTGTGGACTTGACCGGTGACTCGTGAACCTGCATGGTTGCCACGTGTCATGATCTAGGTGTGCACATGGCTTGGAGTCTCTCTCCTTGGAGGTGGATGGAGAGGAGGTGGATGGAGAGCGTGTGCACGGCCAAGATGTATGCTAGCTTGGGGCAGGAGATGGCTGAGAGCCTAGGCGGTGGTATGGGACGCCGTCTAGGATGGAAGTCCGATCCAGCTTGATACGGTCACAGGCCAGGGCACGGAGGGTGGACCCGAATTAGGTCCTACAGCGGGGTGGAACGTGAATCGTTCGGTCTCTTGTGGTTAACCGGCACCTGGAGGTTTGCAATAAGTAGGGATTGTAACATATGGTATCAGAGCCACTGCATGCTGAAAGCAGGTGCGTGGATCCGTAGTAGTTTTCTTGTGACTTACGATGCTTTTGACGGATTTCAAAATGGGCTTGAAATGCATTTTTTATGCATTTTTCAGGGTTTTCCTTCTGCTGTTTTTTACAAATTTTGAAGTACTAAAGTTAAAAAAAAAACAGTTAAGGGCCTCAGCAGGCTGCCACGTGTCACTTTCCAGGATCGGAAAGGTGGTAGCAAGCAGCAAAATCTATTTCCGCTCAGAATCAGGGGGTTGGACAAGTGTTCCATAGACCCCATCGCATTTTTTAAAAGTTGATTTTTTTGTCCTCTAGTGTCGTTGTCAGGCAGCGACGGCCTAGAAGGGGTCTGCTCGCTGTGACGAGAGGGGAAAAACCAGCGATGAGAGTGCAGGGGGGACTGGCTGCCTACTGGCCAGAATTCTGGTGGGTGGCCAGCGAGCTACTGCACTTGGCATGCAGTAGGATAGCATGGAGAGGGAGGCATACCTCTCCTATGCATGAGTCTTTCTGGGAAGAAGAGGTGGAGGTGGTGGTGCATCCTTCTTCTTGCTCTCTCTTATTCCTCTTGGCAGCCATGGACAATACCATTTGGTTTGTAAAGAGACAGCAAGAGTAGTCTTGTATCTACCTTTCTTGAGTTACTTTTGATCTTCTTCAATCATCTCTTTCTTAATTCACCTCTCTTCCTCTTGAAAGACAAATCCTAATCCTACCACACAGCCTATGTCCCTTGCTAAGGAGGTTACTGCATCTACCTCTACCTTAGATCCTAATGCCTTGTTACTTGCAATTAACAATCTACAACAACAGATTGTTGATATGCAATCTAAACACAGTCAGGATCAGCAGGAACTAAAGGAATTGGCGCAGCTAAGGCATTTGGTGCACCAACCCTTGTTTACTCCTGAAGTTTTTGCTGGGGAAAAGAAGGATAGAACCCCGGATGCGGTCTTGCAATGGCTGGATCGATGGAATTCGCACTTTTCCATGCACGATTCATCCGAGGATAACAAGATCAATCTCGCCGTCATGTACTTGCGAGGTAAAGCATTTACCTGGTGGCAAGATATTAGGGGTAAGCCTGAAGCTCCTAAGAATTGGGAGGATTTTTGTAAGGCCTTCAAGGCAACCTTCCTTCCCATTCTTGATGATTTTTACCGTCAGTATGCAATGATCCATATGGGGAACCGGCCCCCTGGATCAGTATTTACAAGAGTTTCAAGAAGTCTATTCTCGTTTTGCAACTAGAATAGATCCTTTGCTAGTAAAGTTGCATTTTATACTTGGGTTGCCAACAGACTAGAGGTCAAGAGGAACCAGCCTCTTACCCTTGAGGATGTTGTTCACTTCGCCAGAATCTACGATGATAATCGTATGATGTCTAAGCCTGAGACTGGTGTCTTGCCCAACATAAAGGGTAAGAAGCCTTTCTTTCCAAAGAAATCGAAAGATAAGGCAAAGGATGGGTCTTCAGGTTCAGGTAAGTCGAAGAAAAGATCTACCTTGGACCAGGAAACCTTTATGAAAGCCAGAAGCGACAAACTATGCTTCAACTGCATGGAACTAGGTCATGTCGCGAAGGAATGTCCAAAGAAACGGAAAGCTAAAGGGGCATCTTTTAAGTCGCCAAATAACTCTAGCATATCTAGTGTAGATCTTTCCTTTGCTAGTAATTCTGTGTGCGAGCATTGTTGTTTTAGTACACTGATGCATCCACTAGTGCCCAGCCTATCGCGTCATCATCCATTCCCGTCACGGTTGGTGCACCATGCTTGGAGGTCCACCACCCGTCGCCCACCAGGTAGAGCCCTTGTGCAGCAGACCATTCGCGGCGCGCATCAGCCGCACATGGACAGAGAGGCCACACAGGCCGTGGCCAGTTTGATTTACGAGCTAAACCTACCTTTTGCCATCACCGATTCTGAGCCCTTCAGAAGGGCATTCCGCCTTGCACAGTCTGTCAGCCCTAGCTGGAGAGTCCCTAGTTCAGAGGTTGTCCGAGAGATAGGGTCGAGTCCTTGTCTAGAGAGATGGAGCCTCTACGCCGCCACTGGGCCACATATGGATGCAACATCATGTCCGATGGCTGGACTGATGTCAGGAGGAGGCCGATCCTCAACATCTTGGTCTCCAGCTGCATGGGTACACAGTTTTTGAGAGTCGTGGATTGCAGTAGAGGGGGGAGAGTCATATCTGCAGAGTTCACGTACGACGTCATTAGGTCTTCCATCCTGTCCATGGGCCCCCAGCATGTCGTTACGGTGGTGACGGGCAATGCCACCAACTGCGTTCAGATGGGTGTCCTGCTCACGGCATAGACCTTCTCATGGGGAACATAGGTGCACTTCCCTGGGTTAGAGCCATCGTCCGCGAGGCCTTCTTCTTGGTGACTTAAAAGTCACCAGGAAGAGGTGTGTTCTTGCCATGTTCCGAGTGTTCAGCCATTTGGACCTCCGGAAGCCAGCGCCCACACGCTTTGCTTTCGACCTGGTGGTGATCAACCGTCAAATCAGGTGCAGGGCATAGCTTCTACAGATGGTTGCCAGTGATCTTTGGCATGCCAGTACGTTTCAGCACACTGAGGATGGGGAGCACTTTTCTTCCACGGTGAGGGGAGACCAGTTCTGATGGGATTCGCAGACATTGTCAGGACTCCTTCGACCACTCTACATTGTGCTCCGCATGGCTGACAGCGAGGGGTCCACACTTGGACTGGTGTATGAGCTCATGGACCGGATCGGACAGTTCCTGCAGCTGCCCATCTTGCAACCAGAGAGATAAGCGGTATAGCAATGTAATTGGTCTTTATCTTTTCAGTGGTTGCTAGTTTGTTTTTCTGTCGATATTACATTTTTTTCAAAACTTGCTTTGACTTCGTGCAGGATGACGGAGTTGAAGTTCATCTGGGAGACGCGGTGGAACTACTTTCACAGGAGTATCCACAGCGTTGCACACATTTTGCATCCCCTCTTCCTCTCTCCGACACAGATATCAGATAGGGAACTCGAGTCGAATTGGCTTGAGTACATCTACAAGGTGGGTCCACACATTGGCTTGGATCCTATCAGACTCATGGAGGAGCTAGCTGCATTTCGTTTCGGCATGGGCACGTTCGGTCACCCGGCTGCTCAGGATCCCGAGAGGAGGCAGCTCCCCATTACCTGGTGGACCATGTTCGGTAGCACCTATCCCTCCATACAACGTCTTGCACTGCGGGTCCTTTCACAGGTATGCATCTCATCTCATCCTCTCTTGCTGTGTTTCGTTGACATTCCACCCATGCACATGTGCTGAACCATTTCATTGCACATACCACAAAATTGCGCTGCCTTCATGTGTGAGCGTAATTGGAGCACATGGGCCCTCGTTCACACGAGGAGAAGAAACAGGCTGTCAGTGAGTCAACTAGAGCGGTTGGTGTTCTGCAGCACCAACACATGTCTCGCTAGGAGACTGCCGACCATTACGAGCGCATTGCAGGTGATGGGCTATTCTCCCATAGCATGTTGGTTGACATCTTACTAAAATGTAGGTTTCAATTTCTGATCAAGTTTTTCTCCTGACATGCTCAATTTTGACCTTGCAGACGAAGATATCTGATTTGGAGCGCCAGGTTGACTTGCCTACGGACAGCATCCATCCCATGCCTGCAAATGACTTGGGCACACAGTTGATGTTTCAGAGAGAGAGAGGGAGGGAGCTTGCTGAGATGAGAGAGAGAGAGAGAGCTTGGGCTTGAGCACAGAGCGCCTCCATTGTATGAGGCAAATGAGCTAGTGTCAGAGGGTGAGCATGATGAGGATGAGCCCATTCGGGTTGTGTTTGCCAGATCAGAGTGGGATGAGGCAGTTGATACAGGTGCAGAGCAAACGCCACTGGTAGGGGTTATAGGTGCATCACGTGGCAAAGGTGGGGCACATGGCCCAGGTTATACTGGGAGACAGGCTACCTATGTCGATATGATGGAGGAGGCTCTTGATAGAGGGCAGAGTGATTTGGATGCCGGTCCCGCAGCTGCCTGGATGCGTGCAGTATAGAGTCATGGTTGTTACTACGACAACACACCAGAGGAGGCACCAAATGACTTTGATTGCACCGATTGGGAGGCCATGCAGGGTCTACAGGAGGGTGCACATGATGAGGCACGGGATGAGGCACGGGTTGATTCAGGGGATGGTGCACAGGATGAGGCCCAGAGCCCAGAGCATTTGTATTCAGATGCCCAGCTAGATGACTTGATTGCCACATTGGATTCAGAGGCCCAACAGATGTCGAGTGTCAGGGCACCCCCATCATCTCTTGCCAGCATGCCATACACAGAGTCCCAGCCAGAGCAGCCACATGAGGTGCCTCCAGTTCCTCCAGTTCCTCAGAGGGTATATGTGCGCCGCACAGCACCTCCAGTCCCACCGATGCCATTGAGGCCTACAGCCCCTCCATCGCCGTCCACTTCTGCAGCACCAGGTCTCCATGGCAGGCCACCATCTGTGCCCAGGTTTTCTATTGCAGCGCCCACTGGCTCCTCCAGTGGCAGCACCCACTTCACATCCTCCTCCCCACTCCACTGGCTCCCCCTTTGGCAGCACCCAGGATGTACCAGTACCGGCCACCGCAGCGCCCCTTTCAGTACATATCGTCGCTGTAGTTGCAACCTGCACAACCAGTTCCTCCACCTGCAGCAGCCCCACGGGCACACACTCCACGAGCTCATCCTCCTTGCTCAGGTGCACAGGGAGTTCCCTCTTTTGCTTCCCTATCCCAGTCGGCCTCAGCTTGGACCCAGCCTAGCCAGCCAGGTGATTTGCATGGGGGTGATGAGGCATTGGCAGCTCCTCTTGTCCGCAAGAGACCAGGAAAGCCCAAGGGTGCACCGAACAAGAAAGGCAAGGCACAGAAACTGCCAGGGAAGAGAGGACGACCACGCAGGGCTCCAGGTACAGCTAGAGGTGCAGGGTCATAGCCAGTTGGAGCAGGTGTTATTGGTTTGGCTTGCTTGGGGGTTGATGCGGAGGCAGATTGGGATGATGCTAGTGACGAGACCTCCTCCTCGGATACACAGCCCATGCCAGTTCCAGACAGGCACAGATATCGGCTGCGAGAGTCAGTTCGGGGCCCTGAGTTGTCTCCGGAGCATTCGTCTGAGTCAGAGCCAGAGCACTGATTGTGGCTCTGTTATTTTAGTTTCAGTAGTTTGTTTCTAGCAGACGGTTGATCATTGTACTCAGACCATTTTTCACATTATATTCAGTGTTTGGCGTACTTTATTTGCTGCACATTGTGCGAATGTCGCTCTGTACATGTGATGCTGTATTTCCAGTTTTATGTCAAATTCTATGTGCGTGTGAATCGTATTTTCAACTAATTTCGATTGAAGAGAATGATAGCTTCACAGAAATGCACCTAGAAACTGATCATTGATGCCACATCAAACTGATAGCACATGCACTCCAAACAATCATGAGCATAGCAATTACCCCTACACCCCAAACCCGTGACGGCATTTCATAAACACATGTATTACATTGCATTTAAAACAATACAGAGATTGTATTTCACATGACCAGGCTCACGTTGCACAAAAACAACTATATATTGATTCAGCCGTTGTATCAAGATAACCTTACATATCCCGTCTTTTTTTTAAGCAACTATCTAGTTATTTGCCGCACCCTAAACTGCCGAAAATTACATAGCAACAGTCCGCCACATACGGCTGGACCTTATCTATTCTGAACATGCCTACAGATCCTCCACCGACTCCTCACCCTCGTCAGGTGCATTGTTCTGTCGCTCTCGCTCTGCCTCCTAGTTAGCCCAACATCCGGCCGCCCTTTGATGAGCTGCCGTCGTGCGAAGTCCATTCCAATCTGCTCATCCAAATCCAGCTTCTGCAACTCTGGGTGTCTCTGCCGAGTCTGTCGCAGCATCTCTGCAATGTCTGTCTCTTGCTTCCGATGTCTTTCGTTGTGCCTTCGGATATCTTCCTCGAGCTTCCTCTTGGCTTCGCCCTCGGGCTTCGGTGGTATGCGCTCTGCCATCTTGATCGACTTTCTCCTCACAGCACTCTAGTCCTCGAACAGCCTCTCACAACACCCTGGCTCTCAAACAGCCTCTCACAACCTGTCATTGGCTCTCGCTGGCTCTCTCACTGGCTATCACTGGCTCTCTCACAGCCTCTGAAAATGCCTCTCACAATGGCATTGTGAGTGCTTATTTATCCCCACAGCCTGATCGGCCATGTGGATCCCCATCATCCCTCCATGTGCCTCTGTACCTGCCCCCATGTGTTGCTCCCCCCCTGTGTTGCTCTCCCATTGGCCCCATGGTCTGCTCACCCACATTGCCCATGTGTTGTTGCACCTGTCCCCTGCACCATGTACTATACCCTCTTTTTTTACACCCAGAACCCTTTTTTTTCCCATTTTTTTACCTATTTTGGTATGTAAAAGGCAATAATTAAATATTAAAAATATTAAAAATCGGTACCACCCTAGTACCGCGGATCCCAGGGCGGTACCGTACTGGCGGTACCACTATTATCGTACCGGCGGTACCATAACAGCAGTACCACAGGGCACTCTTTAGCTTTCGAAAACTTCGAGGTTTCCTGCAAGAGGTCATCACAGATAGATAAGCTTATTAGGCCTAGGGCTTGATCATTTATATCAGTCCATTTATCCTTCTGTGCAATCGGTGCTCCTCCTCCAGGTTGTGGCTGGCTCCCATCCACAAAGCTCCAAACTTGATATCTTTTGAGGGTGTTTTTCATCTTCAGCTTCCAAATGGTATGATTTCTACCACTTTCCATTGCATGATTTCCACAGGCCTGAGTAATGTCATATTGTATTCATCTGATCATTAGCCATGATTGATGCCAATTGCCTATGCTCTGATACCACTGAGGAAAAGTAAATGATGCAATAAACAAAGAACAAACAATACTTAGTTCCTCCCAAGATCCTAGAAATGTGCTAATGAGGCCTACTCACTAGATACAAGTCTAGAAATGAACATGCATCAACATGCAATATGACATGCAACTAATTTTCAGATTGGAAGAGATGCTGTCACAGAAAATACCAGCAGGTTAGCACACAGTGTTTGCAATGAATTCTGTGATTTAACCCACACTTCCTCCTTGAACTTGGGCGCAAAACCTGCAAGCAGAAAGTTGAGACACGCAAAAAATGACTGTTGGCTACCACAATTGAATGGAATCAATGCCTAAACACCATAGGAGAAGGCTCCAATAGCTAGCACTAAAAAAGATGAAGTATGGAGAGAGAAATGAATGCTGGATCAGATTTGCACTTTGCTGGAATTTCAAAGAAAACAGGCTCAAGAAGATGGCTGATGAACAAGAAATCAAATGAGAGTAAAGAGCCCCATTGTAGCTCGTGGATTTCTATTATATAGGTAGGAATCAAAATGACAAGTGTTGTGGTGTGTTGACACCTCAATATGATTGCATGCAAGAGATAGGCGTGGTGACTCACCTCTTCTAATGAATTGATTTAATTATTTTTCCCCATACTAAATGCATGGGGGTCTATGGCCTATGACAAGTGTCCATAGACCCAACTCTCAAAATAGCAAGTGTAGTTAGACTCCATCTCTATGGGTGGGAAGTAAAAAAAAAAATTTAATTTATTAATTATTTAACGGCTCACCACGGTTGATGGTCCCAAACTTTGTGAACTATACGGTTCATGAACCGTTGGTGAACTGTTAAAGGTTCACCAATACTACGGTTTCGGGTCAAAATCTTGAAATGTGTTCCAAAACGACCATTGAAACTTTGGTTCTTGTTGACCTCTAAATCTTCACAATAGGAAAATTTTAACTTAGAATTTTGCTTGGAATTTTCTATGGGAGTATGTCCCAAGGAAATTGGTTTTAAGTTGTCTAAGTTACTTTGGGGTACCAATATTTTTTAAACACCATGTGTCAAGGTCCTAAGTTCACAAAAATATTTTGGGGCTAGTAGTAGGTCGAAAACAGCCCATAAAAAAGCCAAAAAAAGCCAAAAGAACCCAGAATTGTTTAGGGAATTTAATTCTTTCTTTTGAGGGGAGTCTCTTCCCCACCATAGCATTTAATTAATTAATTCTGCCTTTTGAGATTCTGTTGGAGCCGTGTGATCTGCAGTCAGGTTGATGGAAAGATGCCAGAAAGGCATTCAAGGCGGGTCCCAGGGAGCCCAACTACTTCTTACAAAGCAGGCCAACCCCGCTGATAGGAGGATAGGGGACGGGTGGAGTAGAAGCACAACTAAAGGCAGTATAGTCACCTGGAACCTGTTATTGACGTCAATATTGGGCCAGGTATGGCAACATGTAAAGAGGCTCTAGGAATGGCACCGGCATGTGCTGAATTTTTTTTGGTTTTCTGGTTTTCGAATGGCACTAGAATGTGTTGCAAATTCTTTTAAAACTTAAAAAAAATTGCATAAAAACAGCCATTATATATATATATAAGTTATGATCAAAATCTCAGGTGTTGAATCAATGAAGCATAAAAGACAGCAATAGACTAAAGCCCTACAAGCAATAGACAAGACAATAGGTTCTCCCACGAAGAGCCCAAGCAATACCAATCAATAATCTGAAAAATGAGTGTACAAATGCCCCTATAAATACCGTACCAATGAACCCTAAAATAGGAATTCAAAAATAAAAGGGAGGCAAAATGTGGAGGAAAATAGTGCGCCCTCCTACGGGCCCCCACTCCACATATAACCATATAATAAGGGCCCAAGGCCAGTCCATGTCATAAAAAAGGACCCAGTGCGGGTCATAAGCATATAAAAAGGCTCTGGGGCCTGTACATGACTAATATAAAATGCGTAACTAGAAATATACATAACCAACAGTAAATGTAAAGAGGCCTGCGGAATATATGCAGAGTAGCCCAGTAGGCCTGTATTCTGTAGTCCGTAACTCTCCCTGGCTATAAAGAACATTGCCCCCAATGTAGGCAAAATAAGATAAGAACCAGTGCCAGAGAAAAATATTGCATCAAGATATCCCATCTGAGAAAGGAACATCAAGAGAAGCCGGAGCATCCCGAGAAGCAATGGTAGCTGCAAGTGATCGAGCCTGATCATCCAGGATAGGGGTATGATAAAAAAACATCAATGGGCTCCCAAGTAGCCTCCTCAATAGGACGACCATCCCACTGGACCAAAAATTGAACCTGCCGATGGCGACGACTATGCAATAAGCGCACCTGTAAAATAGCAGCTGGCATGAATGGAAAATGCTCTGGATCTGTAGGAAATGAGGAATCTCGAGGAGCATCATCCTCAATAGCAGCACATAATAAACTGACATGAAAGATATCACAAGCCCGAGTAGCAGCAAGTAACTCGAGACGATATGTAACTGGACTGAGGCGCTCAAGAATCTGAAAAGGCCCATAATAGCGCGGCGCAAGCTTCTCAGTAGAAGCAAGACCCTGTACAAAACGATGGCGAGCAAAGCGTAACCGGAGAAAAACAGTATCTCCCTCTGCAAACTCAACATGGTGCCGATGATGATCAACAATGGTCCTATACCGCTGCTGAATATGTTGTAAATGAGTAGCAGCTCTAGTAATAATCTCCCGAGCACTCGAAAGATAAGATGAAATAGTAACAGGTGCATCATCTGGAGGAGCATACCGGGTAAAACTGGTGAGTATCCATGAGCAAGCAGGAAAGGAGAAACACCTGTGCTGGAACTAACAGAACTGATATAACTATACTCAGCCAAACATAAATGTTGATCCCAATCACGACCAGAAGGAGAAACATAATGTCGTAAATAATCCTCCAATACCCGGTTAATAACCTCAGACTGACCATCCGCAGAAGAATGATAAGCAGTGCCCATAAGTATCCTAACAACAAAGCATCAGCAGCAGCGTTACTTTTACCAGGCTTATAATGAATATCAAAATGAAAGGACTGTAAAAACTGAAGCCAAAGGTACTGACGATCACTAAGATCCTATAGTGTATACAAATAACAAAGTGATTGGTGATCAGTAAAAACATCAAATGGAACACGATACAGATAATGACGCCACTTCTTTAAAGCAAAAATGATAGCAAGCAACTCTTTTCCATGAGTGGAATAGCGCTGGTCATACGAACGAAGACGACGGGATTCATATGCAATAACACACTGACGTTGACGTAACAAAGCACCTAATCCTGTGGAACTAACATCAGTCTCAACAGCAAAACGCTGGGAAAAATTTGGAAGAATTAAAACAGGGGCAGCGGTAAGCTTAACCTTCGAAGTATCAAAAGCTGACTAACATGCGGGAGTCCAAGCAAACGAAGTTTCCTTTTTCAACAGAGCATGCAAAGGAGATGTAAGAGTGGCAAAATGAGCAACTGGTTTACGAAGATGGATAGCAAGACCAAGAAACATACGAACATCATGAACATCAGCAGGCACAGGCCATGAAAGAATAGAACGGACCTTACGAGGGTCGAGACGAACAGTACCATTAGTAACAAAGAAGCCCAAAAACTCGATTTGTACAACAGCAAAAGAACATTTAAAACATTTAGCATACAGATGATGAGTAACTAACAAAACAAAAACAGAACGAACGTGCTGAACATGAAGAGAGAGAGTGGTGCTATAAATGAGGATATCGTCAAAATAAACAATGACACACTTTCCAAGCAGAGGACGAAAGATGTTATTCATGACATTCTGAAAAGTGGGCGAGCCATTGATAACACCAAAAGGAAGGACACGAAACTCATACAGACCAAAGTGGGTACGGAAAGCTGTTTTGTGCTCATCAGGAGGATGCATACGAATCTGGTGATAACCGGAACGGAGGTCAAGTTTAGAAAAGATCTTGGCTTGGCCTAACTGGTCAAACAGGTCATCCATATGAGGGATAGGGTACTGATTACGGATAGTAAGTTTATTTAAAGCACGATAATCTATACATAGACGTTTAGTACCATCCTTCTTATCAACAAGTAAAACAGGAGCACCAAAAGGACTGTGGCTAGGAACAATAAGGCCTTGACGTAATAAATCAGACACCTGACGCTGGACTTCCTCGCGCTCAACAATAGACATACGAAAAGGAGGACGAGGAGGAGGTGATGCAGAGGAAAGAAGGTCTATATGGTGGTTGACATCTCGTAAAGGTGGTAACTGAGTCGGCTCTCTAAAAACACTCTCAAATTCACGCAACAGTTCAGAAAATACCTGTGGCAAAGGTGGTGCATCCGCAATAGGCTGAACTGGCTGAACAGAAAGAATAGCCGCACAGTGGGCCTTCGGGAGGCTCCGTATGAACTGCTTCCCGGAAATAAGCTAATAGTCCTGCCGAGAATCAATACCGGAAAATATATGCTGAGTACCATCATGAGAGAATGTCAATGTCTGTTGCTGGAGGTCTACTGTAACCGCACCAAGGGATGCAAAGCAATCAGCATCGAGGATAAGATCGTACCGTGTAAGTGGAATAATATGAAAATCTGCCTGACCAAGGAAGTCTCCAATCCGATATGAAAGCTGTTGATACATCTGCGTGCTAGGAAAAGAGTGTGCGCTTGCGACCTCAACATGCAGGGGATGAGGCGTAGTGACTGGCATAGCACGAATGCGTGTAGTAATATGACTGCTGAGAAACGAGTGAGTGCTACCCGTGTCAACAAGGGCAATAAACTCACGACCAGTGATACGTACGCGAAGACGGATATGGCGTGGACCCGGCTTACCGGCCCAAGTAGCATAAGCAAGCTGAGCATGGCATACAGCTAGATCAGGGGGATCAGGAACAGGCTCAGTGGGTGTGGCAAACTGATCAACAGGTGGGTCATCATCAAGAATATGAAGGCATATGGCAGAATCAGGACTATCATCAGGTGTGTCAGCATCATGGAAATAGACGGCAGTAGCAGTGGCAGGATGTCGGCAATCACGGGCGATATGATCAGGACTCTTACAGTTGAAACATAAGCGCTTCTCACGGATCTCAGACATCTCAGGCTGTGAGTAGCGACGAACAAAAACAGGACGAGGAGAAAAAGGAGGACGTGGTGCAGAAGGAAGAGTGGACGAAGGTGAACTGACAGATGTGGGACTAGCAGAGGATGGAGAGGAAAAAATAGAACGTGTGAAAGGACGCGAAGGACGAGAAACAAAGGAAGAGATGGGAGAGTACTTGTGCTGCAGTGCGGTAGCAAGGGAGATGGCGTGAGAAAGAGTGAGTGGAAAAAAAGAAGAAACATCATACCTAAGTGCGCCTCGTAGACCAACAACGTAGCGAGAGATGAGCTCCAATGTAGAAATATCTGGGAATAGATAGGAAAGCTCTGTAAACCGTGTAGTATAAGCAGCCAAGTCACCAGTGTGAGATAAACTGCGAAAGATGTCGCGCTGTTGAATAAGCCACTGAGGATCAATCATCGCTAGGCGGAGTGCTGTCATAAACTTTGTCCAACTAGCAAGGCCAGGATGTGAAGCCGTCTGGCGAAACATGCGCCACCAAGTAGCAGCACGGCCCTCCAAATGTAAAGCAGCCAAATGTATCCGCTGAATGTCAGTCTTAGGAAACATAAGGAAGTAGGTCTCAAGCTTAGAATACCAATTCTCGAGTTCATTCCCATCGGATGACCCAGAATACACAGTAAGCTGAACCTTATCCTTAAAGTCTCGTGGCAAAGGACCAGAAGATGAAGGAGTCTCGGGTGGTGGAAATGTATGCTGTGGGAGAACAGGTGGAGATAGTGGAGAAACACTGGACTGTAATGATAGTGTAGCAATCTGGGCAGAAAGAGCAGTGAACGTCTCTCATAACTCCTGGCGGAAATCAGTGCGTACATCACTCATGGCTTCCCTAAGATGATCTCGGAATTCATGCCGTACTTCGTCAAGGTAAGTGGAAGACGGTATGCGAGGCTCAGAAGATGTAGGGGAAGTATCCATGGTCAAGGAATGTAGGAAGTGAAGAGTGTAAGAAAAGCTTAATATCGGAGGGAGCGGACTTTTGTCGTCACCCCAAATACGCTTTAGGTACACAAACGACACTAAGAGCAAGAAAGGAAATGACAAATGTCAAGAAAAGGTGTGGAAAGCAAGGAAAAACCAGCAAAGATACCTCTCGATAGAGCTCCAAGCGTGTGCGAAGAGTTGGCTGAAAAATGTGACCACAAGGAGAATGAAAGTGGGCGCTGGACAGCCTCCAATCAAAACTGAAATATGGCTGAAACTCTGCTGGAACAATGGCTGAAAAATGTGATGAAGTAGGGCGCTGGACAGCCTCCAATCAATGCTGAAAAGATGGCTGGGAATCCTTTCCCTGAATCAAATGGAGGATTCAAAAAAAAAAGAGGGAAAAGGATTTGGAACTTGGGCGTAGGAAATAATCTGCCCAAAAAAAAAAAAAAAAAAATTTCGGCCGCCAAATTTAGCGGAAGTACTTCCGCTAACTATCTGCTAAATCTCCGCCAAGGAAAATGCTCTGATGGGAGTTGGTCCTCCTCCAAACTATGCTGAATGTTGCTGAAGCAAAGAGACGAAAGCCCTCAGCAAAGAGAGAAAAATCAACAAGGAAAATGGGCACCCAATCAGAAAATCAAATCTGAAATTCAGCAATCAGGAAAGTGCTCTGATACCAAGTTATGATCAAAATCTCAGGTGTTGAATCAATGAAGCATAAAAGACAGCAATAGACTAAAGGACTACAAGCAATAGACAAGACAATAGGTTCTCCCACGAAGAGCCCAAGCAATACCAATCAATAATCTGAAAAATGAGTGTACAAATGCCCCTATAAATACCCTACCAATGAACCCTAAAATAGGAATTCAAAAGTAAAGGGAGGCAAAATGTGGAGGGAAAATAGTGCGCCCTCCTACGGGCCCCCACTCCACATATAACCATATAGTAAGGGCCCAAGGCCAGTCAATGTCATAAAAAAGGACCCAGTGCGGGTCATAAGCATATAAAAAGGCTCTGGCCTGTACATGACTAATATATAATGCGTAACCAAAAATATACATAACCAACAGTCAATGTAAAGAGGCCTGCGGAATATATGCAAAGTAGCCCAGTAGGCCTGTATCTTGTAGTCCTGTAGTATGGTATAACGCAAAATTTTACCTGTTGATATTTGGCATTCCTGGTTATTATGTATCGCTTGGATTTAATATCGATTCGGACCTATTTCTCATACTACTGCTTCATTTTCAGCTATGGATATTGTTACAATCCCTACTTACTGCAAACCTTTAGGTGTCGGTTAACCACAAGAGACCGAACGATTCACATTCCACCCCGACGTAGGACCTAATCCGGGTCCACCCTCCGTGCCCTGGTCTGTGACCTGAAGAGAAATCTTGGAATCCTGCATTCCAAGCTCATCACTAGATCTAGAAGAACCTACCAGGACGTCTAGCCACATACGACCGAAGTACCTATCAGTCTTACGCAAATCTATTAAACAGATACAACTCAGATTGGATCTCAGAAAAGCTTAACTGATTAACCTCTCCAATCCGGCTTAAGGCATCCGTGATACTATTAGAAGTACCCTTCCGGTACGCAATGTCATAATGAAATTCTTGGAGCATCTCTGACCATCTGGCCTTACAACCCCTAAGGTCGACCGCATCGTTAATATACTTTAACGCTTGATGGTCAGTAGCTATAGTAAACCTCTGATTCAACTCTTCAGTCCACGTAATCGGCGGACTGAACTTACTGTGTCGGCTAACTCTTTTGGCCCCTCTGAGGATATTCGTCAAAGCCAATACAATTAATGCATAGTTCAAGATAAATCTACGAAAAAATCCCGTAAAGCCCAAAAAGGACTTAACCTCCCGGATGGTTTTAGGAATAGGTCATTCACGTACTTGTCGGACTTTATTTGGGTCAATTTCCAACCCATGGTCCGAAATAATGTGACCAAGGTATAACAACCTTTTCTGGGAGAACACACATTTGGACTCCTTGGCAAAAAGCTTCTCCTGTCTAAGTAACTTTAAGACAGTCCTGAGATGCTCCTCATGCTCCTCTAAGGTCTTACTATAGATGAGAATATCATCCAAGTACACTATCACGAACTTTCCCAGATATGGACGAAGAAGATTGTTCATCATCTGCTGGAAAGTCGCTGGAGCATTTGTCAAGCCAAATGGTAAAACCAGAAACTCATAAAAGCCGTACCTAGTTCTAAACCCGGTTTTTTGAACGTCCTCGGTCTTTATGCGAATCTAATAATACCCTGATCTCAAATCGATTTTGGTTAAGTACTTTGGACCATGCAATCGATCAACCAGCTCATCCATTCGCGCCAAAGAATAACGGTTTTTAATCGTTCATTTACTTAACTTTTTAAAGTCCACACAAAGACGAGTACCTCCGTCTTTTTTATCAACAAGGAGCACAGGCGCCCCCCAGGGAGATTTACTAGGCCTTACATGGCCCATCTTAAGGTAATTTTGCAGTGGCCTATAAACTTCATCCTCTTCAGTAGTACTCATCCTATATGGATAGTGATATAGGAGAACTACCAGGAATGAGTTTAATACCATGGTCAACACCCCTAGAGGGGGGAAGACCCTCAAGAAGTTGCTCAGGAAACACATCGTTAAATTCTTGGCTAAGTTTCCTAAAGATTTCACCTTCTGGTGAATTTTCTTGTTTTAGGTTATCAGATCCACATCCTCGAAGGCCTTGTTAGTAGCATCTGTGGGCCTGCTCGGGTGGCGGAGAGTCCATGAGAAAATCGTAAACTAGGGGCATGTGAGCAACAGGACGTGGTGGTGGAACTGCAGTGGCAACTAGCGGACGCGATGGGACGGGATCCACCGGAACGGGTGCAGATGGGGGTGCATGTGGCGGAAGTGTCTGAGGGGGATGAGGCGCAATGGGACGGGATGAGGATGCACTCCCTCTCCTCGTGCGTGCCAGCCAAGCAAGCAGCAACTCTAGGTCAGCCACATAAGGAGGGGTGCAAAACTAGAGAACGCCCTCCGAAATGGTGTTCTCCCCCGCCACGAGACGTGGCCCGTAGGTGTCCAGTAGTCGCTGCCTGTCAGGGACGGACATGCTGCCACAAGGGGCAGCATTTAAGGTGCCACCATTTTTGGCGCGTGCACCGAGCAGATGGCCTTTAAGGCGAGTGAGGGACACAGCAAATTCGACTAGGCAGTATCGGCAACGCACGATCTTCTGACCGGTCTTGTTGGTCTTGTCGGCAACCCGCCTGACAACGTCCACCTCGTCCCACAGACCGAAAAGGTCGGATTGCACCATTGCGATGGAGAAAACTAGGGAAAAAAAGCAGATGAAGTTAAAGCTGGAAGGATGGATTGCTGGAAAAAAAACAGCAGGGTTCACTGTTGGAGAGACGCTGAAAATGGGCGAATGCAGGACGAAGCAAATCAGATGCAAGGCAGGGCGTTGCGTGGGCGAAGGGCGACGCAAGGAATCAAAGGCAGGCAGGCAGGAAAAACCAGCAGCAATGGCAGGGTGGAGAGGGCGCAAAAAAATTTCAGAGTAAGGGCGGGTAGGTTTAGGTAAAAAAAAAACTTTAAAAAATACTAAATAATAAATATATTGATATTTTGTGGTACCGCGGTACCATGATGGTACCGCGGTACCATATATGGTCCCGCGGTATCGGAATCCGCGGGACCTATGATATATATATATATATATATATATATATATATATATATATATCATAGGTCCCGCGGTACCAGGTCCCGCGGATCCCGGTACCACGGTACCATATCGGTGGGTGTACCCAAAAAAAAAAAAAAAAATTTGCGAAAATAACACGGGAAATTTTTTTTTTTTTTAATATTATGGTACCGCCCTGGTACCGCGGATCCCAGGGTGGTACCGTACCGGCGGTACCATAACAGCGGTACCACAAGGCACTACGATATATATATAATGGTTGTTTTTATGCAATTTTTTTAAATTTTAAAAGAATTTGCAACACATTCTAGTGCCATTCGAAAACCAAAAAACCAAAAAAAATTGCAGCACATGCCGGTGCCATTCCTAGAGCCTCTTTACATGTTGCCATACCCGGCCCAATATTGACGTCAATAACAGGTTCCAAGTGACTATACTGCTTTTAGTTGTGCTTCTACTCCACCCGTCCCCTATCCTCCTATCAACGGGGTTGACCTGCCCAGTAACCTGCTTTGTAAGAATAGTTGGGCTCCCTGTGACCTACCTTGAATGCCTTTCTAGCATCTTTCCATCAACCTAACTGCAGATCACACGGCTCCAACAGAATCTCAAAAGGCAGAATTAATTAATTAAATGCTATGGTGGGGAGGAGACTCCCCTCAAAAGAAAGAAAAATTCCCTAAACAATTCTGGTTTTTTTTGGCTTTTTTTGGCTTTTTTATGGGCTGTTTTCGACCTACTACAAGCCCCAAAATATTTTTGTGAACTTAGGACCTTGACACATGGTGCTTAAAAAATATTGGTACCCCCAAGTAACTTAGACAACTTAAAACCAATTTCCTTGGGACATACCCCCATAGAAAATTCCAAGCAAAATTCTAAGTTAAAATTTTCCTATTGTGAAGATTTAGAGGTCAACAAGAACCAAAGTTTCAATGGTCGTTTTGGAACACATTTCAAGATTTTGACCCGAAACCATAGTATTGGTGAACCATTAACAGTTCACCAACGGTTCATGAACCGTATAGTTCACAAAGTTTGGGACCATCAACCGTGGTGAGCCGTTAAATAATTAATTAATTAAATTTTTTTTTACTTCCCACCCGTAGAGATGGAGTCTAACTACACTTGCTATTTTGAGAGTTGGGTCTATGGACACTTGTCATAGGCCATAGACCCCCATGCATTTAGTATGGGGAAAAATAATTAAATCAATTAATTAGAAGAGGTGAGTCACCACGCCTATCTCTTGCATGCAATCATATTGAGGTGTCAACAAACCACAGCACTTGTCATTTTGATTTCAGCCTATATAATAGAAATCCCCGAGCTACAATGAGGCTCCTTACTCTCATTTGATTTCTTGTTCATCAGCCATCTTCTTGAGCCTGTTTTCTTTGAAATTCCAGCAAACTGCAAATCTGATCCATAATTCATTTCTCTCTCCATACTTCATCTTTTTTAGTGCTAGCTGTTGGAGCCTTCTCCTATGGTGTTTAGGCATTGATTCCATTCGATTGTGGTAGCCAACAGTCATTTTTTGCGTGTCTCAAATCGACTTTCTGCTTGCAGGTTTTGCGCCCAAGTTCAAGGAGGAATTGTGGGTTAAATCACAGAATTCATTGCAAACATTGTTAGATGTGTGTGCTATAGTTTGTAGCCTATTCCTAACTTTGTTTTACCTCAAAACCTGCTGGTATTTTCTGTGACAGCATCTCTTCCAATCTGAAAATTAGTTGCATGTCATATTGCATGTTGATGCATGTTCATTTCTAGACTTGTATCTAGTGAGTAGGCCTCATTAGCACATTTCTAGGATCTTGGGAGGAACTAAATATTGTTAGTTCTTTGTTTATTGCATCATTTACTTTTCCTATGTGGTGTCAGAGCATAGGCAATAGGCATCAATCATGGCTAATGATCAGATGAATACAAGTACGACATTACTCAGGCCTGTGGAGATCATGCAATGGAAAGTGGTAGAAATTATACCATTTGGAAGCTGGGGATGAAAAAAACCCTCAAAAGATATCAAGTTTGGAGCTTTGTGGATGGGAACCAGCCACAACCTGGAGAAGGAGCACAGATTGCACAGAAGGATAAATGGACTGATAAAAATGATTAAGCCCTAGGCCTATTAAGCTTATCTATCTATGATTACCTCCTGCAGGAAACCTCGAAGTTTTCGGAAGCTAAAGAGTTGTGGGAATATTTAGAAAAGAAGTTTGAAACTAAATCTACCTCTGAAGTTGTGCTAGTATCTAATAAATTATATAGCATGATGTGGGATGGTCGAATTGAGTTTAAGATAATTTTTAGATTTGTTGGATATGTAAATCATTCAAGCTATTACAATATATATTTTCCTGCCGAGGAATAGCAAGCTCAACTGATATACCAAAAGCAAAACAAGGAACAGGATCCGCATCATCAATAGCAAGTGTCAGAGCAATATCCACCTGTAGCTAGGAATGAGTGTCAAAGCACATGTGAGCAGCACTGAAGTACATGGCGGCAACATCCCCAAAAAATAACAAGAAAGGAGAAGAAACTCTCTCAAGGTACTCTGATGGTCCAGGAACACCAGAAAAAGTGGCAACTCAGTAACACCATCATAGACCAAGTGAAATGGAGCATCCAGAAATGCCAGGGAACCTGAAGATCATCCTGACAAACAGTAGTTGGGACGGAGGCAATACCCCAAGCTATCAGGAGATGCCCAGCCTGACAATGAGCAACAATCCAAGGAACAGATAAAGAGTCACAGGCATAATCATGGAAACCAAGATATCAGCACGACGGAATCAACAGGTCCAAATGAAAGTCAGGCTATACGTAATAATTGTGAATGCCATATATCCATAGGTGAAAATGAAGTAATAGCAGTTAGCTTTCTCAATTTTTCTTACACTCCTAATGGTTCTTTTTCCTTTTCTCCGGTCAAAGCCATTGACAAACTGGAAGAAGAAACACTAAGAGCAAAGCGTCAGAAGGCTCCGATGGATATAGACGAAGAATACGTCTATGATACGAAGGAATACGTTACCAGGGAGCACTAGATACGCTTGGTAACGGAAGTGGAGGACATTAAGTTAGCAGTAGCTAGCATACCGTCTAATCAAGACGAGTCATTTGCTGAACTTAAGTCTTCGATTTTTTTACTTCATCTAGAGGTTCAGCACTTAGCTCTTCCCATCAACCAGTTCCTTCCATATCTAGTTCACCAGTCAGTGAGTTACTCAATAAGACTCACACAAGTCTTTTTAAAAACTTGAAACCTCTCACTTTCAATGGTGAGGAGATACTGACGGAATACTTTGAATCCTTGTAACCTCTCACTTTCAGAGTTTACAAGGATTCAAAGTATTCCATCAGTCTACAAAAATAGAGGATGTGTCCCTGATTTACAAAATTTCAGGCCCCGATCCTAGTGTGTGGCACCCAGGTATTCAGAAAAATTATGAGCTTCTTTGGAGGCACTTCTTCTGGCCTAGTTTTAGAGAGGACATCCACCAATATGTGATAGTCGCTAGAAAAGCTTAAGAAATAGAGAGTCTTGGCAAGTAGGCCTGCAAATGAAACGGAAAAACATTTCCATAATAGACTTGTCTGAGGTCCAGAAGGATCGAGAATCTGGAGGGATCAAGACACCATGAGAGTCACAGTTGATCGTTGACAAAAATGGCCAAAACAACCGTTACAACTCCAGAGTTAGCAAGGTTGTTTATGGACGAGCTATTTGGATTATATGGTCTTCTTTCCGAAATAGTCAACGACCTGCATAGCAAGTTTGATGGAGGTTTGTTATTTGTCACTCTCAAATTTAGCACGTCTAGGGAAGTAGGTAGTGATAAATGATGGTGATCTTGGGAGAAAACAAGTAGGGAGAGAGAAGAACTAGAGGAAATCACGACCATTTTAATTGCTCCAAAAAGTGCTCTAGTACCAAATAATGAGCACAATTACAGGTTTAGATACCAATGAAGCATAAAAAACCATGAATGACAATTAAAATAGCAATCTCCCACGAAGAATGGCAAATGACACTACATGTAATCAATGGCTAAAGCATTGTGGAGATTCTAAGTTTGTGAGCAATTAGAAAACCCTAGTGTGCATGTCAATTGCCAACACTCAAGGCATCTCATGAAGAAGCATAGTGGCAAATTGATCTTCAAAAGAAGGATGTCATACCTCCCACAAATTTAGCAGAAAACAAGGCATCTCATGATATGATGATCCTCAGCCTTGTTCTTTTCTAGTTTGCACTATCTATAAAGCCTCTCCTCTCTAGGTGTCTTTTGGAATCAACAAGGGTCTCAATCTCTAGCTAATGTGTGCATACCCTGTAGTGGTGCTTGAAAACATCACCTAAAAATATAGGTTGCAAAAACTTGTTGTTGGGGTAGAGTTGAATATGGCAGCATAATGCATTCAAAGTTGCACTTGAGATCCACGAATATTTCAATTGAAAACCATAAACCCACCACACGAAAGAAATTTAATGTGATGCATTTTTTGAAGTTTACAAAGAAGTTCAATAAGGCATTTGAAATTTATACCAAACATTTTGCAAACTAGTTTTGGTTCTATGAAAGGCACAATAAAACAAGTAAGTTCAACAAAAACTTTTCATCTTCAAATTCACAATACAACGTGAAGTTTAAACCTAGGAGAGAGTCTGTTATTGCTTAGGCCTTCAATACATGCTGCACCACGATTCTCAAGTTGATTCAAGGTGCTGGAAACAAACTTCGACAGCTATCTTTCTACCATATTGGTCCAAAACTGTTTTCAAAATGATATTAGAAAAGGACATAAAGCGTGTGAAGATCCAAAATAAGATGATCTTATAAGGAAACTAGAGTTCATGTCCTTTCAAAGCTTAGACCCGAAAGGGGTACAAATGTATGTGCTAATGATCAGTCCAGAAAAGTTGCAATATACGGGATGGTGAATGGTGGTAGCTAATAAGGAACTGAGTTTACTCTACAAAACTATTATTGATAAGGATCGACGATAACTGCTTAAGAATCAACATCAGATTGATGACCAGCAACTGTGATAGCGACCCTTCGGCAATGTGCTACAGAACCAATTTGTCATTCTTTTCCTCTTGTATCAAAATTTTCTCTGCTTTCTTTAAATGATTTATCTGTGTACTTTCTCAAAGCTCGTATTCAACTTAACAATCAGCTTATATCAAAGAAATAACCAACAAATCAGCTGAGCATGATCGCAGCATGACAGCATATCAGCGGATAGCATCAGAGCAAAATTCACTGGGAATCATCAGCCAAATCGGAAAATCGCAAACTTTCCAGCTCATTCCGGGATTTCTACATACGAAACTCTCAGCTCGTGGTTTGATCAATCGACGGCAAGGTCTGTAAAGAGAAAAAAGGCCACTGAGAGCCCTAGAGCTGCAAGGCGGTTCCGAAGAGGCTGCTGAATGAGAGAAAAGTCGAGGTGGAAAGCCGGAACAAACCAAGTAGAGCTAATCAAACAACAATTCAAGCAACAGGGCACGAGCACGAGATTTAGAAGGATAGCATATGCCATATCATTAGTGAAAGGGAGTTTGATTATCATACCGCAAGCATAGAAGAAAAAATCAGGAAGAAAGTGAAGAGCATGATTGTGTCTTGGATTCTCCCACAGCTGCACTTGATCACCGTAGTTGCCATCGCTGTATCTTCTTCGCCAATCCACACAAATTGAGAGAGAGAGAGAGAGAGAGAATTGCACGCATGCAGGTCCTCTCCTCTGCCCCCCCCCCCCCCCCCCCCCCCCCTCCTTCTAGGACCTTGAGTTGAGGGTTGAGCTCATGGATGGCTCCAATGTGTTTAAGTACCCAACATGGAATAAGTTGCCTTCCCTATGAATTAGGTCTTGGGCGTGCCGGCAATAGACATGGGTTGTATGGGGCTTGAGGGAATGGGTTGCCGGCACCAAACTAGGTAGCTTGCATGAGCAAACGATCTATTCATGCTCGTTATCGAACAAATTTAAAGAAAGTCTTAAATACCATGTGTCATGTGCCAAGACAAATAACCTATTATAGTAGGTAACAATGAGGAGCCCTCTTCACCACTAAGATGCTGACACGTCTGAAAATAGCTTGCCCTTGTCGATTATGTATTACATATTGGTTGTGTGACGAAGAATACGAGTCGTATATGACCGGTGTTGGCACTAGTGGTAGGTCTTAGCCCATCATCTTGTATCCGGTGTTCAAGTGGAGTGAATTCATTTATTACTTCACTTCGTCGCCCGAAGTAGTTAATGTCTTGTATAACTTTTGTTGGTTTTTGTAATCATATAATGAAAACTACAACCTTATATAAATACGACTTACAATAGCTTGTAGTAGCTAACGTGGCATTAAGAAGGTGGCAATAATTCATGATTGCTTTGCAACTTAAACAAGGTAATGTGTGGTGTGTTTAGAACCTCTTTATGGGGAAGAATGGCTTGTCCATTTGTTTAGTCATAATTTTAAAATGAGTAAAAAAGATACTCTCCCAAATTGTGCAATAAATGTACATTATCTAGCTTAATGTGTGTTGCAAAAAAAAAATCTAATATCATGTCAAGCAAACATAACGTCATTAACAAACATATTTTTTTGCTTCCATGTGAAAGGGCTTCTTATTTTTTGATTTCATCCATGAGGGCTCCCTATTTTGAAGGCTAGAAATTACAACGAATCAAATTCGTAGGACATAATCAAGTCCAACTATTATGTGTTGGGTAATGAAGAGCCTCACTCAATCTCAACCATCCATTCATGTGAGATTTGAGCTAACACACATTGAGGGTTAGCCCAAGTCATATAAAATTCATTGTTAATGATGGGTCACCTTATCTTACAACAAAATGAATCACATGAAATATAAAGAGAATCTATGGTGTGCCACACAAATTTCGTTTACCCAT
Organism: Diphasiastrum complanatum; assembly: GCA_029204225.1. NCBI lineage: Eukaryota > Viridiplantae > Streptophyta > Lycopodiopsida > Lycopodiales > Lycopodiaceae > Diphasiastrum > Diphasiastrum complanatum. Next base: position 38,635,515 of record CM055102.1, on the reverse strand, counting down.
AGGCATTCAAAATCACCTATATTAATGCTTCAAATAGTAATCAAAAGAATCTTGAATAGCTAAAGATGTAAAGCACACATGAAAGAATGCAATTGTTTAGTACGGTTTTTTACCTTGCCCACGAACAAGATTGGTGCCCATACCAAAGATTTATCTAAATTCAAAGAGGAGCAAAATTCTTCATTATGGAACAAACACCATGCTTGAAAGGCACATCTAATCCACTATCCATGAGTTGTCCAACGCTCAACAAATTTTTTTGTGATGGATGGTACATAAAGAACATTATCAACATCTATTCTTTTTGAAGATCCAAGACATAATGGAATAGATCCTATGCCATCTATCTTACACTCTTGGTTACTTGTAGTGAATATGAACCTTTTAGAATCATTATATGAGAGTAAGGGAGAATAATATTCCTTTTGATGAGACATGTGGGAGCTAGCCCCACTATCAATCCACCGTATATCCTTGGAATTGTCCTTGCTTGATGTTGGTGTTGTAGATGCCATCAAGGGTTTTTTACCTTGCCCATGAACAAGACTAGTGCCAATACCAAAGATTTATCTAAATTCAAAGAGGAGCAAACTAACAAAGATGCCCTTTTAACAAGAATTCAAAGAGAATAGCACATAAAGGTTTTTTGAAGCACCTTGGTTCACTCTTTCCACAACCAACCTCTTGCTTAGATGTGCCTTTTATATTCTTCTTTGATATCGAGATTGACAATATTAAAGTATTGTTCTTTCTAGACTTGTATATTGCTTAAAGTAGGTTTATTTACAACAATCCTTTTGTACATTCATATACATTTCAAATTTATCTACATTTTTTTATCAAGTGCAATTTTATCATGTGTGAATGGTTGATGTTTATTGTGAATCGAATACCAATTATCTTAGTGTGATTGTTGATTGAGTCGAAGTGCATAAATGTGGTTGTCTTAGACACCTCATTATTTTGGAGACTATGGTTCTCCTCAACATCTTCCAACTCAAAGGATCCATCTCTAGACACAATTCATTGCTGGTTATCATATTCTTCAAGCAATCAAGATATTTGAAACAGCATCGGATTTCTTTGTTTGCTTCTTGTGGCGCATTTCTTTTTCACCAACAGTGGTGTCATAACTAACGTGTTTGTTTTCACGACATTTAACAAGACACATGGAGCATTCATCTTATATATGCCTAATTGAGAGATTCAATGGCAATGACTTCCATATTTGGAAGTATCATATGAAGATGGTACTATTTAAAAAAAATTATGAGATATGGTTGATGGATCTACCATACCTCCACAACAAGATGCAGAGCTCATTTTCAAATGGAAACACAAAGATGGTAGATCACTCGCATTGATATCCATGAATCTTAAAGATTCACAAAAATCACACATCACATCAAAACAAAATTGGGGTGCTCTCTTCAATATGTATGAAACCCAATATGAAACTACTTGTCTATACATGAGAAATAAATTCTTCTCACACATGTCAGATTCAACTTCCATTTTTTACTATGTCAATCATGTTCGATCACTTCTTAATTGACTTGCTATTATAGGATCTCATATTGCTAACAACGCTGCTATATGACTCTTCTTGGGGGTCTTCCTTCTTCTTACAACCATTTCATCATGTTGATCTCTATCTTGTTGTAGAAAACCTAGATGGAATTTGAGTATGTCTGCCCGGCTACTGCCTGCTAGATCAGATCTACAATCCTCTAGAGTGTAGACAGACATTGTTGACCTACGTTTAATTGTTTAAGCATTCAACAAGATGAACCACTATGCGGAATAAAGAATAAATAGCTGATTACGGACAGACAACAATCAAACATCAAAGCATTCAAGATCATTCAACATGTGCGTTACAACTACTATAATATCAGTGATCCTTTGTAAGAGCGTTGTTGTGACAAACCCACACAACGTGTCGGCGTAAGAGAAACTATGTCTCTCACGAGTAATGTCAGATCGTCTCGCTTGCTAGCGGACTTCTTGGACATCGACTTAGCAACACTGTGTTTAGCTCAGGTTGGCACTTAACCAATTGACAATCATTCTCTCATCTTCAATCTACTTTATGGAGGGAGAGAAAAAGGGTTTAATCTAATCTCTAATTACAATAGCGGATGATTAAGCGCGTTCCAACAGTATCCAGATTACCTTTAGCATCATCCATGGAAGGGGACATCCTCCTAGTACTTTCTTGATTTGCTTTGTACTTGAATCGTGAAGATTCGCCGCCTTTCGGTCTTCGGGAGTTGTTCGGCTGTGTGGCTTGTTCGGGCTTCGCCTTCCCCTTTGAGCTCCTTCGGTCTTCAAACATTTGACCTTTGCCTTCGTGTGTCTTTCAGTCGAAACCGTTATGTGGCTTATGGACTGGGACGGTCTTCGCCTGTGGGCAGCTTCCTTGTATTTCCGCAGGCTCGAATTCAAAAGCCAACAAAGCTTTGTGGCTCAAAACATTTTGTTTCTTTGGTTCTCTCTCAAAGCGTGGTAGCTTTATGATTCCTAGACCTTTCCTCTGCCTCTCGAACATCCCTTTTTCTAAAGTATTTGTAAAGATGTCCGCCACCATCTGCTTCATTCCAATGAAGCTGGTCTTCAATTCGTTTCTTGCGACTAGGTCCTTATCAAAGGATATTTGATTGCAATGTGTTTCGTTCTTGAATGAAACACAGGATCCTTCGTCAAGTGTGTTGGAATGAAGCATCACTCCACCTCGCCATAATTCGAATCATTAGAACTCGAGTCATCAGAACACGAATCATTCGAGTTCGTCTCAATTCCTGAGCACCAGTATATTATGTAAATACGAACTTTTTCTCTCTCTACAAAAACAATGCAACCTTACTCTATGAAGTTGAACGTCTGTGCAATCAATCAACTAGAGCAAAAGCAGGATCGAAGACGAACTCTTTGAGTTCGAGGTCTTCGTGTTCTACATCTTCTTTGGCCTACTTCGAATTCAAAGTCTTCAAGTTCAAGGTCCACATCATCCACACTGTCTCGTATGATACAGAACGTCGCAGTTCACTCTAGCACTTTTCATTAACTGCACTATTTCACGCTTGTTGCCCATGCAGTTCCATGTATATATACATAACGACAACTCACAAGATGTGATGATGAGATCTTGAAAGTGGAGAAAGGGTAGCTATTTAATCTGTGGCTAATTAAGTAAGATCACTACACACAGTTTGCCACTAGTGTGAACTATTCTTGGGCACACGATCGTGATCTGATCGTTGTATTCACAACAGCTTAAATCAGATTCTCTATTTTCTTATGTGTATTGCACTACGAATGCTTTCTAATAATTTCACTCACTCAATTCGGAATGTCTGATCTCGAAGGAAGCATAGACGCCTAAGTGTTTCACTCCCTTCATGGTTGTCTCTGACACCTACCAAGACATTCCCCCATTTGATCTAAGTCAATCTTGATGTTGTAATTTGGTAAAGTTCCTGCTAAAGTTCTCTAGGTTAGAGCTTTGTTTTCTATTTTGCACCTAATCTATTCGAGAGCCCTCCAATGGAGTGTTATCAGAGCCATCATTCCAAGCTATTATTAGTATTCGAAACTATTTTACTATACTTAGATCATTCATCATGGAAGGAACATCTTCAAAAATCTGCTTGATCAGCAAATTCAACGATGATGACTTCCACATGTGGAAGTTCAAGATGAAGATGATACGCACAGAAAAAGAACTTTGGGGATACGTCAATGGTTCAATAGCCAAGCCGGTTGAACGTGACATGCTGACTGCCTGGGAAGCTAAGGATGGCAAAGCATAATTAATCTTGATAGGATCTCATACGTGTGGAGCCTGTTCCCACGTGTGAAAGGATGTACATAACTTACTTTTATAAAGTTAGATTGATTTTAGTTAGATCTACACAAGTATGAAATTGACCTTTGAGTATAATCTATAAAAAAGTCATTTGGTCAAACTTTATGTAAATAGATTGCACTTCTATGTGAATGAGTTATTATTCACACATGTCAAGATGCCATTTACACATGTGGATAAGATTGTAGATGATAAGGCAGAGATATTTCATTAGATCCTATTTTATAGAGAATATTCCTATAATTGTGGAAGACTGTCTTTTTTGTTTCTAGCTAATGAGAATAGTCAACTTTGGGAAATGAGCATAAATGGCTCCCATTGGTGGATTTGGATGACTAGGCACTCTTCACACGTGTGAAGGTTTGCTAGATAGTACACAGCTCGTGGATGTACTTGATCTATAACGAGTTCAACCAAATGAATGAGAAGTTGATGGAATTTTTCCATGTAATTTTTGGAAGTTTTCCTTGTAATTTCCATATTTGTCTTGAGTTTTTATGATTGGAATGCTTTAGTATGCAAATGTATTTCACTCTCTATTTACAATCCGTAGTGGTACTGTCCTCCACATGTGTGAGGCCGCTCTTCATATTTTCTAATCATTTGATCCATTGCTCTTGCTAAAATCATAGTGTAATGCATCTAGATCAAGATCTAACACATAGAACTTGATAGATCATCAGATTAAGCAATCAATAACTCTTAATGATTGTTTTGTACAATCATAATTGTCTTTTTTTTGAAAATTGACATGGTATCAAAGCTAAGTATAAGAGTGATCTAATGATTAATAAATCTTGTGAAATCACTGACAACGTGTTGTTTTTGAACTTTACTTGAGTGGGCGAGTTCAAGGAGAGAGGTACCTTCAATATTTCTGGTCAAGATTGATTTGTGGGCTGTTGATGTACTGTCCACACATGTGAAACCATACAACAACTTTCAAATCAACTTCCTTTAGTGTTTTTGGTCCAAAAATGTGCATACCAGTCCAAAATTCAAGTTTTTTGGTGCATTGTCTAGATCTGGGCTCAATCCATTAAATTCTCATGATGAATAGAGATTTGAGCCATTGAAGCAATTCATTTGAAGCATTAGATCAGATCTATAAGGTTGATTTGTTCAAATCTTATGTGTGTGTAAAATATCAAGCAAAATTGTACTAGAATCAATTTTTTGAAGAAGTGATTTGCTAGGATATTCGAAGTGGATCTATTACACCATCGTCCAAGTTGAACTAGGTTGATTGGGTCTAGAAGCTTCTTAGAAAGCTAGAAATCTATCTTAGATCATTCATTATCAAGAGATCTTTGTGCATCTCATAGGCATTCATTCATAATGTCATCCATTGGTGGATTTTTGTTAGAATCTAGTGAGAGTCTAACTTCCACAAAATATTCCATTTGGAAAGTGAGGATGGAATCACATTGTTTTTGGAGTTGAGGAAGAGCCTCAAGTAGCCCAAGAACAATGGAAATACAAGAAGAGGGCTAGATTGGCCCTACATTGTCTAAAGATGAATGTAGGCAATAACCTCTTGAAAGAGGCGGCTTCTTGTGCCTCATCAAAAGAGGCTTGGGATTCATTGAAGAGTATCTATGAATCCAACAATACTTCAAGAGCTCTTTGTAGTGGGTTTCTTTCCTTGCCTAGCCTGAATCAAGATCTAGTCAATCTAGCATCAAAGAGACGGAGTTAGTTGTCACGCGTAGGTTTGTTCCCACAAGAGCGATAGTATAGTTCAGATTTCAACATGAATGGAGGATCTAACACTAACATCCATTAACACTTAGCATTAACACTACATCCATTAACCCTACTTCCATTAACCCTAAATCCACAACAATGATAGAAACTTACTCTTCTCTCTCTCCCTTTCTCTCTTACAAAAAGCATAAGAAATAGCAATCCCAATAATGATCAGATCCAACAATTAGCAAAATCCAAAGAAAGCATGATAGGAGATATCTTCCTGTATGACTCCATTCAGATAGGCTGTTTGTACATCAAGTTGATGTACTTCGAGGTCGGCAGCTGCAGCATAAGATAGGGGCATTCGGATCAACGAATGTTTGACGATTGGACTAAAAGTCTCAATGTAGTCGACATTCGAGATCTAGGTGAATCCTCGTGCTACCAGTCTTGCCTTCCTTCGATCAATTGCTCCGTTGGCATTATATTTGATCTTGAAGATTAATTTGCAATCAACAATATTGCAGCCAATAGGAGCTTCGACTAATGACCATGTCTGATTCTTGATTAGAGAGGAATACTCTCTGTCCATAGCTTCTCTCCAGAGATTAGCAACATCTTCGTCTGATTCACTCTCTCGAAGTGGGTCGACAATAGACATGCGTGAGCCAGAAGCTCGGATTGTCGTGTCAATGGCGGGTGTTGAAGGTCCTTCTTGAGCAATATCCTTGCCTTTGAGATCGACGAACTGATCCTCGATAAAGACTGTATCTCGGCTATACAAGATTTGCTAGGTATCAGAATCGTACAGCTTGTAAGTGTTATCAGACGAAGTATATCCAATCAGGCTGGTCTTTAGACCTTGGAAGTCCAATTTCTTCCTTGTGTCCTTTGGGATCTGCGCATAGGCAATCACCCAAACACTCTTAGGTTTTTCAAAGAAGGCTTAGAGCCTGTCCACACCTCGTGGGTTGTCTTGTCTAAGAGAGCCTTGGTCGAACATCTGTTCTGGATGTAAGCTGCAGTGGAGACAGCTTCAGCGCAGAATCTCTTGGGCAACGATGCATGTGCTAACATACACTTAGCAGATTCAACCAGAGTATGGTTCTTCCTCTCAACTAAGCCATTAGACTGAGGACTGTAAGGAGTGATGAATTGCTGCTCAATGCCTTGGCTTTGGCAGTACTCCTTGAACTCGACAGAGACATACTCTCCACCGTTATCTGACCTTAGGGCCTTGATTGTCCTTCAAATCTCCTATTCTGCACGCTCCTTGAAGATTTTGAAGCAGTTGAATGCCTCTGATTTCTTCTTTATTAAATACACCATAGTTCTTCTAGAGAATTCATCAATAAAGGTTATAAAATACTTGGCATCCTTCAGTGAAGGATTTTTCATTGGGCCACAAATATCTGAATGTACAACATCTAGCAATCCTCTAGCAACATGCTGATGGCTTGACTTAAATGGCTTTCTAGTCTGTTTACCAACTAGACAGTCTTGACATACATGTAGCTCGACTTTTTTTGCGAGGATAGTCGGGATCAAGAACAATAGATTTTCTAGACATTCGTTGTACAGCAGCATAATTTAAATGACCAAGTCTATAATGCCAAAGTAAACCTTTATTTGAATGAATTGAAGTACTGAGAGCCTGATCAGAGGCAGCAAAGTAATGACTTAATTTATACAAGTATCCATGTCTCTTTTCGAGTGCTAGGATCTTGTCTGTCCTATCAACTACTTTACATTGATCACATTCGAATTCTACTCTGTGTCCTAGATCCGTGATTATGCTTACAGAGAGCAGATTTGTAGATAACTGAGGTACATAAATGACTTTAGAGAGTAGCTTAGATTGATTGTTTGCAAAGCATAATCCTACAGTGCCTTCACCTTTAATAGCTTGTGTGCTATTGTCGCCAAGGTGAACGAATTTATGGGTACTGTAAGGTGTATAGGACTCGAAACAGCCAATGAGGCTAGTCATGTGCTGAATGGCTTCGAAATCCAGGAACCAAGAACTCTCGTTAGATGCTCCTTGATGGTTGGTCATGAAGTCATCATGATCCGCTTCTTGAATGGGCTGTGGAGCTTCTGCAGCTGCATTTGCCACTTGATTCGACTGCCCTTTGTTGTTCTTCTTCGCTTGAAGTATTCGACAGTCTTGTATTTCGTGGTTGTTTCGTTTGTAGTATCTCTAGAATAGCTTCTTTTTCGTCTGCGGATTCGACTGTTCCTTGTGCTGAGCTGGTTTCTGGTCTGGCTTTGATTGCTTCGGTCCTTTCTTCTTCTTCTGCTTTGTCGTGCTCTTGTTGGTGTAGAAGGCGTGAGAATCAGCTGAGAAACTTTAGGCTTCGTTCCTCCGCGTGTCTTCCTAAAACAACATAGTGATGACTCTTGAAAGAGTCAATTCTGGATGAGTCGTGATGATCATCACCCAGCTGTTGTAAGAACTTGACAAGCTTGTAAGCAGTTGCATCACTGCGTCTTGATCGTCTATGATAGATGCGACAACGGCCATTTGTCTTAGCAGGTTCTTGAATTGATTAATGTGACTTAAGTATGAAAATCTGATACTAACAAATACAGAACAAGAAAATAATTACTCTATCGGCTAGTAGAGTCTTGTACTGTGGAGGCCAATCAAGCTATAAGGATTGCTCTGATACCATGTTGGGAGAGAGAGGGGAGAATAAATGACGAACACAAATAAGAAACAAACTCGAACAAGAAACGAACTCAAACAGAAAATGTTTGTGCGCAACGGAATGAATTGTTTGACTCTCTCCCTAAGCATGACCACGCCAGATTACGTAGCCAAACGTTTAATGTATGAAGTGCTAGATGAATAATTTGTCGCGAATCGCAAGAAAAATTATCTGTTGCGAATGATTCGCGAAGAGCTAGACTGTGTTCAACTGATAATTAGTCACGAATGATTCGCAAAAGACAAGACTAAAAGTTAATCGTCTATTACCAGAAAGAGCAACTAGAAAGATCAGACAGAATGAAGAATAAGCATAGCAATATTGACACAAATTTGAACACAAAACAAATGAACTGTATTAGATTAAGTATATCAAGTATACAAGTCAATAATGCGGTAGTACACAAGATAGTAGCGGACAAAACCACGTGCCCTACACAACTTATTTCTATCTATAATGAGGAATCAAACCTCTTCTCCTAGTCTCTCTTTATCTCTTCATACATTGTTTATCTCATGTCTCACGTCTATGAATACACAGATGGTATCCAATATATACATAATATTACAGGTGTGCATATGTGAAAGTATATAGTGGATGTGTTGTCTGTAAGAGATCGTGGGTGGTTGCAATTGTTGTCCAATCTGTTAGCGCAACTGCATAGGGTGAGCGTGGAAAGGGTGTGACGTTGGTGATGATGCGAAAGTGCGTCACTCTTACGAATGGCCTTAGGATAAGATTTATAGGGTGCCTTAGCTTTTAGGGCACTTTTGGCATTCAGTAAAGTAGTGTCCCCTTTTTGCCTGTCACCATAACCTGTGTAAGAACACAGTGTCACAATTCATTTGATTTTCTTCGTTTGTGCAAATTTGCGTGTAAAAATACAGACTGCGTGACAACATTAGTAAATATGCAGCATGAATGGAGGCAGATTAAAAATTGGGATTTACGAGAGTAGGAGGAGTAGATCCAACAATCTTGTCCAAGCTCCTATAGATGTAAAGATCATTGACACTAAGTGGATCTTCAAGTTGAAGCTCAATCTAGATGATTCAATAGCCAGATGGAAAGCTTGACTAGTCATCAAAGGTTGCGAACAAACCTACGAGATTGACTACATTGAGATATACAGTCCAATCGTAAGACTTCAGTCAATTCGATCATTATTCGTCTTCGCAACTACCGAATATCTGAAAGTTCACTAGATGGATGTTCAGACAGCCTTTAGGAATGAGAATATACGAGAAGACATCTATATCTATCAACTTGAAGACTACATCATTAAAGGCCAAGAACAAGAAGAATGTAAGCTGCAGAAAGCTCTCTACGGGCTAAAGCAAGCTCCAAGGACCTAGTTTGATAGAATCAATCGATTCTTGTTGCAGCATGACTTCATCTCGAACTCAGCTGACTCTAGTGTTTATCTCAAACACAAAGGCTCAAGCTATGTCATAATAGCTCTATATGTTGATGAATCATTGATCCTCAGCAATTCAAATCAGTTGCTTCACAAGGTAAAGACTCTTTTGTCGAAGAAATTCGAAATGACTAATTCTGGCCCTATGCACTATCTTTTGGGAATCGAGATAACTAGGGACAGGGCAAAGAAAAGTACTATGTTAATTCAAGAAAGGTATCTAACCAGTGTACTCTACATGTATGGCATAGAAAATTGCAAGTCAATAGACTCGCCTACGGACCCATGATTCAAACTGTCAAAGGATATGTGCCCGAAAACTGATGTTGAGAAGACACATATGTGCAACCACCCCTATCAGTCGATAGTTTGGATCGATCATGTATGCCATGGGCTACACCATACCTGATCTAGCATTTACAATCAGCACATTGTCACAATTTATGTCAAATCCCGGCCTACCTCACTAGAAGGCTCTACTCAAAGTACTAAGATACTTTCAGGCCACTAAGCACTATGCTTTGTGTTATAATGGAAATACAAAGGATGTTTTGACATTACTTACTTATTTAGACTCTAATTGGGCTAGTAATGTGGACACAAGAAAATCCACATCTAGCTATCTTTGCTTCCTAGCAAGAGGACCCATTTCGTGGAATAGTCGAAAGCAAAAATGCATTTCCTTGTCATCCACATAATCTGAATATGTCACAGCTACCTCTATAGTGAAGAAAATTATCTAGCTCAAAAGATTGCTTCAGGATCTTATGACCTCTCAAATCAGTCCAATTATACTCTATTGTGACAATCAGAGCTACATTGCTCTATCTTGGAACCCACGAACTCACTCTAGAACTAAATACATTGAAGTTCAATTTCATTTTCTTAGAGAGAAATTTTAGAATAAAGATGCTGAATTAAGTTATTGTCCTATTGCCAGTATGTTGGCTGATATCTTGACTAAGCCATTGTGAAGAGAAAAGCATGTTGCATTATGTAGCTTGCTTAATTTCATTTATGATCCTAGGAGTTAAGCTTAACGGGGGTGTTGGAATTGAGCATCACTCCAACTCACCAGAATTCAAATCATTAGAACTCAAGTCATCAAAACATGAATCATTTGAGTCCGTCTCAATTCCTGAACACCAGTATATTATGTAAATACAAACTCTCTCTCTCTCTCTCTCTCTCTCTCTCTCTCTCTCTCTCTCTCTCTCTCTCCTCTCTCTCTCTCTCTCTCTCTCTCTCTCTCTCTCTCCTCTCTCTCTCTCTCTCTCTCTCTCTCTCTCTCTCTCTCTCTCTCTCTCTACAACAATAGTGCAGGCTTACTCTCTGAAGTTGAACGTTTGTGCAATCAATCAACTAGAGTAGAAGCAAGATCGACGACAAACTCTTCGAGTTTGAGGTCTTCGTGTTCTACATCTTCTTCGACCTGCTTTGAATTCAAAGTCTTCGAGTTCAAGGTCCAAGTTGCTTACACTGCCTCGTTTGACACAGACCACGCCACAGTTCACTTTACCACTTTTTCAGTAACTGCGCTATTTCATTCTCGTTGCCCACGTAGTCATTGTAACTGTTCCATGTATATAGATACATAACGGCAACTCATGAGACATGATGATGAGATTTTGAAAGTGGAGAAGCGTGAATCAAAGTTTTTGCACGAACTTCATTGTGTCTTAACTATTTGATTTCATAGAATCAGAG